>JAQQSY010002698.1:0-13494 GCA_028646535.1 Procyon lotor
GTAGTCTTCCAATGGTGGAATGACTACATCACAGGAAAAAAAGGCACAGCATAGAGAATATAGTCAATGGTATTTTAAGTGTCGTGTGGGGACAGGTGGTAGCTACACTTGCATTGTGAGCACAGTACAACATAGGGAACTGTGGAATCACTATGTTGTATACCTGAAACTAATGTAACATTGTGTGTCAGGTCTACTGGAAAAAAAATGGTGCATGACCTAATTCCAGCCAGTGGCACCTAAGGGAAGCCTGTTGAAGGGCATCTGAATATATTTCCTTTCATCTTAAAAGGAGAGCGAAGGAAAATATATGTATTTTTTTCTGGACACTGTCAAGTGATATTGTGATGCTGGAGCTTCCGTAATCATTTTGTGATCACGAGAGGATGTTAAAATAATCTCACCCTCTGAGATTGTGAAGTCATTGAGCCATTGAATTAACCAATCCTGGACAGCCCCCTCCCCCCCCTGGTTTTAGTTATGTAAAATCACAAAATTCGTATTTGCTTGAACAATCTTTAGTGGAGCCTGCTGTTACTTGTGAATGAGAACATAGTATCTGTGAAGCTAGTCTGGAAAAAAGTTACTTTGTAGTGTCCAAGTGATAGTGAGCATGCGGAAAGAAGTAACTGATACTCCCCCTTCTGTTTTTCTCTCATGAAGAGAAAAATGGGTTGGTAATAATGTGGATGGTGTTTTGTTTTAGCTTATAGAGCTGGATTATTGAACGGGCCTAACTGAATGGAAGCAACAACAGGAAATGGGCTTTTCTTCCAATACTGACTTCAAACATTCTTTGTTGCATTTCCCTTGCCTCCTCTGCCCATGACAGCTTTTTGTTCACTTTCAGCTCTAATAACTCTCATTTTTGTGTTATGAAATTAGGGCAAGTCGAGTCAATACTCTCAGGCATGCATTCAGTTAAAAATACGCTCTTTTTCTACAACCCACGCCTGAAGACTCAAGTTTAGGGTCTGGGAAAGGGGAAGGAGTGATGGTTTACTTTCTCACCATCCTGTTCTTGCATCCTATTTCCCAGGGTTAGCCAGTGCTCAGTGTGGTTCTCATGGCTGCTCTCTGCTGGCCACTATTGCCTCTGTTATGGCTGGCTTTTCTGTGGGACATTTTTATGGGCTTCCTAGACACTTTCACTGGGGAACTCTTACACTTTGCATTCCTGGAGCTGTTGATTCACTTTTTGCCCGACCTTCTGGCATCCCGCTTTAGCTCCTGCCCTCCTTCTCCCAGCTGTACACCCCGTGCAGCCTCTCTCTCTTACTGGGGTACCATAAGATGCCTTGAGCTTGTCTGTCTTCTACGTTATCTCCTTGGTCAGTCGACTCATGGATCCTTACCCCACTGAAAGGAGACCTGAAACTTGTCTAGTTTTTGCCTTCTTGCCCTCTTGCTCTTTGCGTTGCTCACCGCAGACAGCTTCAGCCAATCCCTTAACCCGGCATTCAGAATTCACATTGCAAGAAACAGACGCCAGTCTCATCCCCATTTGTGTAGACTCCAAACTCCTGGTGACACCCAGCAAGTTCTGCTAAGAGTCCTTTGACACGTTCCACCCTAGTGGCCACCCCGAATGGGCCCTCTAGGTTTTGCTCTGCCAGGGTGTGAGATATCCCTAATCTCACTGACATTGCATTCTCTTTGAGGAGTTCCGTTGGGGGTTCTTCTTCACCTGGTCTGGGGCAGGATGGAGGGAGCAAAACCAAAGCATTTTCTGTCCATTGAATTCCTGCCATTGCAGTCCTTCAAATTTCTTTTCTTTCTTTTCTTTTTTGACTTAGGCTGGAGGTGTGTAATAGAGATCGACGTCAAGCCATTTGGCCACCCGAGGGGTGGCTGTCCTATTAGTTTTCTATGGCTGCTGTCACAAATCACAAACTTGGTAGCTTAAAACAACAAAAATTTATTATCCGAAACTATAGATGATCAGTCAGCCAGTCCCCAGAGGCATCCTTCTAGGAAGAAAAGAGGGTCTCTATGCAAGGTCTAGAGTGGGTGCCCTTGGTCCACTCTCTCCTGTCTCCTGTGTGCCAAGGGACTCAGTCCAAAATCGGGCTCGGTGGGTGAAAAATCAGTGTGTCATTCATTCGCCCTGGCAGCTCTAGTGGAGTATTTGTTTCCTTCCTTTTCCTAGCTTCTTTGGCACCTGCATTCTTTGGCTTGAGGTCTCTTCCTCTGTCTTCAGATCAGCAGTGTAGCGTCTTCAAATCTCTCTCACTCTGCTTCTGTCATTACATTGCCTTCCGCCTCTCTCTTATGAGGACTTTTGTGTTGATATTGGTCTCACCTGGATAATCCAGGCTAACCTCCCCATCTCAAAATCCTTAACTTAATCCCACCTGCAAAGTCCCTTACGCCATGTAAGGTGACATATTACACAGGCTGTAGGGATTAGGACATGGACATCCTGGGAGGGTAGTATTCAACCTACTAGGATTGTGGTACGATAACTAATGTTCTCCCATACATGGTTCATCTT
Organism: Procyon lotor; assembly: GCA_028646535.1. Classification (NCBI taxonomy): domain Eukaryota; kingdom Metazoa; phylum Chordata; class Mammalia; order Carnivora; family Procyonidae; genus Procyon; species Procyon lotor. The sequence goes on from JAQQSY010002698.1 coordinate 2,495, forward strand.
CACTGTGGAGCACAGGAATAATTAAGATTCCTTGTCCCCTTCAAGTTAGGTATGGTGATGTGACCAGTTCTGGCCAATGAAATGTGAGCAGGAAACATGCATTTCACCTGTGGGTGGGAGCAGTTGATCACCAGCACGTGACTTCCACCCTTTTTTTTTTCTTGCATGGCAAATCATGCAGATTTGCTTTGGAAATATTGCAATTATAAGAGAATGGTGCCTCTGTCAACTTGGGTCCCTGAGTGATGACACAGAGAGGAGACATCCTCTGACCTGCCTTCGCCGTGTAGTGTAAACAAAAAACCAAATCTTTGTTTTATTTTATATTATTTATTTATTTATTTTTAAAGGTTTTATTTATTTATGTGACAGAGCATAAAGAGGGGGAGCTGCAGGCAGATGGAGAAGCAGACTCCCCGCTGCTCAGGGAGCCCCCTGTGGGGCTCGATCCCAGGACCCTGAGGTCATGACCTGAGCCAAAGGCAGACACTTAACTGACTGAGCCACCCAGGTGCTCCCAGACCTTTGTTTTAAAGCACTGAAATTTTGAGGGTTTTGTTACTGCAGACTTGCTTTGCCCATCTTGTTTGGTTATAATTTTCAGCTTTGAGCCTTCCACCGAAATTCTGAGGCAAGAGGAAGGTCCCATTCAACATGCTGTCACTCTTAGAATTGAGTTTCCGATCGGGGTCTGTTTCTGTACATTTCCTGAGAGTACCCATGTCTTAATCCTATAACGCTAAATTAACTTTGATGAATGAATTTCTTTGTAGCGAATCCATAAAGAAATCCCTTGAGATAACCTTTGAGGATTTCTGGGGGAAGGTCATCATTATAAAAATCTGTTCCTATCTGGCCTGTTCAGCCTCATTGCCTCCTCTCTCCAGCCTGGAACCTCCATGTCAGTAAGGGCTCTGGACCCACTTGCTCAGTTTTTACCTCTGAAAATTCATCCTAAGGTATATTCACTTTTCGTCTTGTCTCTCCTCTTCCACGAATGTGAGTCATCAAGGCAAATGCTGGTATTTATTGAGCATTGTTTTAGATTGGATTTCCCCAGATGTAGGCTTTAAGACAAGGATTCTGGAGCAGGTATTTTTTTTTGAGAGATAATCCTGGGAAATAGCAACAGAAGAATGGGGAAGTGGAAAAGAGATGGAAAGGAATCCCGTTTGGGGTACATTGGAACAGGTTATTTACCCGAGACAAGTGGGGCTCCAACCTGTTGGGGGTCTCTGGGAGAATGTGTAGAATAGAGTTCTACGGAGTTGTTCTACTAGAGGGCCAAGGGTACTGGGTTATTAATCCGCCAACCCATGACCGTAACTGGTTGAAGGCTGCTCCCAGCGACCTTTATTCTCCACTTCTACCTTTTCCTTGTGAGGGTTAGCACAGTCCAGCCACCAGAACGGTCCTATGGGGTAGATTTACAGATGTGAATGGTAGGAAGTCTGACCTGGAGGGGACTGGGGAGTGCAGAGAACCTTGCAAGATCTGTGACCACGTCCTGTGCTCAGAGCGATGGCTGGGTGCCTCCAGTCACAGGACTGAGGAAGGGAGGCAGACAAGCACCCATTTACTCTACTGTGAGGCAGGATATTTGGTAATAGATTGGCTGAACAGAAGCCCCGAGACCTGGAGGAAGGAGAAATTAATTTTACTTTGGGAGAGCCCAGAAGATGGATTTTGATTTGTGCTTAAAGGGTGGAGAGGATTAAGCTAAGAAGCAGAGCTTGTTTCAAGCTGAGGGACTAGTGTTTGCACAGCTGTGGCTGCTGCAGCCTCCGTTTGTTTGGGGACAGTCGTAAGCAGTGGGTTCGAATGGGACAAAAAATGGTTGGGAGGAAAGAGGAGATCAGTTGGAAAAGCAGGGGGCTGGACAGTGGAGGACTAGGAATTCAACTGGTGATATTTTTCATGACAGGGACAATGTATTATATATATATATATATTTTTTTTTTTTTAAAGAAAAGATTTTATTTATTTATTTGACAGAGGGAGAGAGAGATCACAAGCAGGCAGGCAGAGAGGGGGGAGCAGGCTCCCCGCTGAGCAGAGAGCCCGATGTGGGGCTCGATCCCAGGACCCTGAGATCATGACCTGAGCTGAAGGCAGAGGCTTTAACCCACTGAGCCACTCAGGCACCCCAGTGTATTATATTTTTAAAACCTTCAGATGGACTTAAACTCTTGCCCTGGGCTGGGATCCCTCAGCTAATGCCTGATACTCCCCCATTTACCTTCCTCCTCTTTGAGCTCTGGGTTTACTTTTCTGGATCTATTTTTCTGAATGTTTCCTTCCTAATTCCTTTAGCTGATTCCCCCTTCCTCGTTCTAGGTCCAGTGTTTTGCAGGCCTTGGTTTTCGGGTGCTCAGGGCAGTGGCAGCCATCTTGTGTCCTGACCGCCTTGAGGCCCACCTTCTCTGCTTCCTCCCTTGTGCTCCATCTGTTTCCGACCCTGCTTGACTCTTATCTCCTCAGATAATGTTCCTTTTATGCCATAACATGGGCTATGAAACTCTTGTTTAATAATTGCAGTGCTTTTATGAGAACTGTACTTTCTTCCAAGTCTGTTGTGCCACAGACCCATGACAAAATCTGCTTGTATCTTCCGGAATCTGTTCCAAGTCGCACAAAGTTCTTCAGTTCTCTCATTTGATAGATCACTGTTTCATATGCAGTTCTTGAGAACAAAGCTGATAATTGTATTTACATTAAAAAAATAAGTACATAAATTATTATTATTTTTTTTTTTAGCTTTGTGAGTGCTCTGAGGAAAGCTAGAACAAAATTAATTTGTCTTCAGTAGGCATTGACATTAACAGTGGACACTGAGAGAATTTTACAATTTGCTAAGGCCTGTTCCGTGCTCTTTATGTGAATTAACATTTTTAATCATTATGACAACCCAAGGAGATTGTCTTCTTATTATCCTCATTTTACAAAGAACGAGATGGAAGCAGAGAGAGGTTCAGTAGCTTGCCCAATGTCATCTATTTTGGAAGAAGCAGGGTTGGATCTTAAATCCTGGTACTAGGGCGCCTGGATGGCTCAGTGGGTTAAAGCCTCTGCCTTTGGCTCAGATTGTGATCTGAGGGTCCTGGGATCGAGCCCCACATCAGTCTCTCTGCTCAGCGGGGAGCCTGCTTCCCCCTCTCTCTCTGCCTGCCTCTCTGCCTACTTGTGATCTCTTTCTGTCAAATAAATAAATAAATAAAATCTTAAAAACAAAATCCAGGTATTGGCTCAGAATTGCAGCTCCTTCCCAGGAGGCTAGAGTTACCCCCCGGGCTACACTGCAAGGGTTCTCGGTGTCTAATTCTGGCCCCAGTGGCGGCAGCAGCACCTGGGGTCGTGTTAGAAAGGGATCGTTTTTTTGGAGATGGCCCAACCTCCTAAACCAGAAATTCTGAGGATGGGATCCAGCAATCTGTGTTGAAATTAAGCCCTCCAGGTAATTCAGTGCATGCCAACATTGGACGACCATTGCTGGACTGTCATCCACCTAGCAAGTCGTTTTCGATTTACCCTTTGAGTTCTGATTCCTTTCGGAGAAGTAGGAGAAACTTCTACTGAAGCATTCACATGCAGACTGGGTTCTAGTATGCTGTTTTGAGGCAGGAGGAGGATGCTACCAATAGTCTCCTGAGCCCTTCATTTTCTCACCTTCCTGGAAGCCGTCGGGGGCAGGGGGGTGGAGGGGAGATGAAGGAAAGGCTCAAAGTGTTTGGCTTTTTAAATAACAGATGGCATTGATAAAATTTAAAGTTTGTGGGTAAGTAATAAAACTGATCACCGATAACTGAGGATTAGCTATAATTATCCTGCTGATAACTAAATAGAATAGGGAAAAAATAAGAAATTTTGCTTTCTTTTAAATTAACTTTCACTGGCACATTTACTGTAGACAGAGAAGGCTAGAGTAGAGTAGTTTTCATATTCTTTTCACAAAAATCTCCAAAGCCATACAGTGAGTATAGCGTTACCCCTGGCCTCAAACCAATAAGAGGTAATTTTGCTGTCTTGTTTGATTTTTGTCTCCTAAGGCAGGTCCTTCTCTGACACCCTAATGTTTACTGATCACTCCCTGGAGTTCTTTATTTCTCTTTGACACCGAGAGAAGTTATTTGTTTTCTCCTGCTTTTTCCCACCTGTCTCTTCAAGTTTTCATTCCTCTTGTCCTTTTGGTATTTTGAAGAACCACTCTGCAAAATGTGAAACTTGGTTTTTCTCTATGCACCCGATTTCAGTTCCTGCAGCAAAACCATATGTGCCAACCCATTGATGTTCAGCTGCTGCCTATCACCAGGTGTGGCCTAGGGAAGGGATTAGAGCAGTGTTTCTCAAACTTTAACATAGTACAAGGCACCTGGGCAATCTTGTTGACATATAAATTTCACTTCTCATATCCTCTTGGGCCCACGCTTGGAATGGCTACCCTCTATCTGTGGTTCTTGACCTTGGCTGCACATTGGAATCACCTGGAAGGCTTTAAAAACTACCAATGCTTGGGTTGCACCCCACTGATCTTGCCTCAGTTGATCTTGGGTGGGGCACAGGCATGGGTAAAAGTTCCCCCATGTGACCCTGATATGCAGCCAGAATAAGACGAAGGCATTTCCTTCAGTGGTTCCCTGAAACTGTATCTCATAATCCTTGCAGAGATGTATTCTAACTGATCTGGGATAGAACTGTGTAGTGGTAGAGGGCAAGGCACTGGATCTTGACTTCCTGGGTTGGAATCCTCATTCTCATGCATACTAGCGGTGGGACTGTAAACAATTTAATTAACCCCTCTGCCCCTTGGTTTCCCAGTCTGAAAAGTGGGGATAAAATTGCATGTTCTGTTAAAGAGTTAATTCAAGTTAAAGTACGCAAAGTGCTTAGAACCGTATTATCAGTTCTCTATTGCTAGGTAATGAATGACTCCAAACTTAGTGGCTTAAAACAACAAGTACTTATTACCTCACAGTTCCTACAGGTCGGGTGTTTGGGAGTACCTTAGCTAGCCGGCTTTGGCACAGGGTCTCTCATGAGGTTGCAGTCAAGATGTCAGCCAGGAATGTGGTGATCTTGATAGGGGCCGGAGGATTTCTTCCAAAAGAGCTCGGTCGCAGGGCTGTCGGCTGGAGCCTCAGTTTTTCACCACATGGGCATTTCCATAGGTTGCCTAAATGTCCTTACAACTTGGCAGCTGGTTTCCCTCGCAGCGAGTGATCTGAGAGAGAGAGAAAGAAAAGGAAGCCACAGTAGTTCTCTGTGATGAATCTCAGAAGTCACACCATCACAGAAGTCACATTTTATTCATTTATTCATCCACATTCAAAAGAAGGAGAATGAAGTTCCGACTCTTACGGGGAGGAATAGCAAGGGATTTATTTATGGATATAAGTTAAAACCGCAAAAATAAGTTATAAGACAGTTTTTGGCTCATGGTAAGTAGTATGTTAAATATTAGTTATTTTCATTAGCTGGTCTCCTATCCCTCTCTGAAAATGCCCAACGGTGCCATGTTGTCTTTTAGAATCAGCCCTGAGTAGCGGAACTTTCTGTGGTGGTGGAAATGTTCTGTTTCTGCACCATTCAGTACGGTAGCTACTAGTCCCATGTGACTATTGAGTATTTGAACTGTGGTTCATGAAACTGAGGAAGCAGATTTTACATTTTATTTAATTCTACATAATCATAGTTTAAGTTTCACTAGCACATGTGACTCTTGGCTGCCGTATTGGGTATTCTACTGTGTTTGACAGCCTTGCCATTCAGTAGTAGGCTGCTCAGACCATCAGCATGGACATTCTCTGGAAGCCTGTTAGAAATGCAGAATCTCCAGCTACACCCCAGAGCTCCTGAATCTGAACCTTAATAGCTTTCCCCAGTGATTCTTATGCACATTAAGACTTTAGAATGGGCGCAGGTCATGATCTCATGGTCCTGGGATCCAGCCCCATAGAGGGCCCTCTGCTCAGCAGGGAGCCTGCTCTCCACACCTGCTTTACCTACTTGTGATCTCTCTCTATCAAGTAAATAAAATCTTAAAAAAAAAAAAAGACTTTAGAACCACTGGGGATGCCTGGGTGGCTCCGTCGGTTAAGTGTCTGCTGTCAGCTCGGGTCATGATCCCAGGGTCCTGGGACTGAGCCCTGAATCAGGCTCCTTGCTCAACGGGGAGCCTGCTTCTCCCTCTGCTTGCTGCTTCCCCTAATTGTGCTCTTCCTCTCTCTCTGACAAATAAATAAATAAAATCTTTAGGGGCGCCTGGGTGGCTCAGTGGGTTAAAGCCTCTGCCTTCGGCTCAGGTCGTGATCTCAGGGTCCTGGGATCGAGCCCCTCATCGGGCTCTCTGCTCAGTGGGGAACCTGCTCCCTCCCCCCCGCCTGCCTCTCTGCCTACTTGTGATCTCTCTTTCTCTCTGTCAAATAAATAAATAAAATCTTTAAAAATAAATAAATAAAAAAATCTTTAAAGACTTTAGAACCACTGGCTTATAGTCCTAAATCTTTGATTTACAAAGCCCTTAAGGGAAGCCTGGGGCTTGCGTCTTTCCAAGTGTGTCTCCCCCACCCTTTTCCATAGGTTCCACCCTTTATTGCCTCCTGAATTGAGGCCTTTGTAAAGTGAGTGGTTGCCTCTGGCTGGAGGGTCTCACGCTGGCCAACCCTTACTCAGTCTCCAAGATCTGGCTCAGTTGCTACCTCTTACATGACTTTCCCCCTTATTTCACTAGAGAAGTAATTGCTCCCTCTTTTGCATTCCCAGAGAACTTTATATGCCTTTTTTTTTTTGGACAAAATTTCCATATTGCAATATGATTCTGTGTTTATGTGAGTTATTTGAGGCTTAGGACCACATCCTGATTTATTTTTGTGTTGTTTGCACATAGCATAATGCCTCATAATTCCTCTCTTACCCAAAACCTTTGGATTTTAGGAAACTGTTACGATAAATATATTGTATAGTTCCTAACACGGAAGCAGCAATATATAATCCATTACATGACAATTTCTGCCGAGAAATTTCGGACTATTCACACTAAGTGAGCTGAATGAAGGCTATGAATAGTCCCATATCAGCCAAGCGCAGATTTTGTCATCAAATGGATTGTTTCAAAGCTTTTGTTTTTAGAACGTTATGGATTTCAGAGTGTCAAAAAAAATTGTGAACCTGTTGTTGCTTGAGACTCTAAAAAGAATTTAAATCATGTAATATATTTAAAGCCAAACAGAAACTCAGAGTGAGCAATTAGTTTAGGTCCAGACCCATTATGCAATTTCTACAGTGAATGGGAACCCTCGTAGGGAAGAAGCCCTACAGATGGCCAAGGGAGCTCTGGGAAGAGTTCTCTAGCAGTGGTTCTCAGACTTTTCTGCATCACGTGGATAGCTTTGAAAATTCCTAATGTCTAGGCTACCATGCATGACAGTTACATCAGAATAAGCTCTGAGCGTGGGACCCAGGCATCAGTATTTTCTGTTTTGGCTTTACTTATTTATTTATCAGATAGAGAAAGAGAGGACAAGCAGAGGGAGCAGCAGACAGAAGGAGAAAGAAGCACGATCCCTGCTGAGCAAGGAGCTCAACACGGGACTCGATTCCAGGACCCTGGGATCATGACCTGAGCTGAAGGCAGACACTTAATCAACTGAGCCACCCAATCGCCCCTTGTTTTGGCTTTTTAAAAAAATTTATTGAAGTGTAGTTGACACACAATGTTATATTGGTTTCAGGTGTACAACATAGTGATTTGAAAAGTCTGTACATTATGCTGTGCTCGCCCCAGGGGTCGCTGTCATCTGTCACCATATAATAGGATTACAGTGCCATTGAATATACCAGGCATAAGGATCTTTAAGTCTCCCCAGGTGATTTCAGTGTGTAATCAAGTTTGAGAACCGCTGCTCTACAGTTTTTTTTAGCACAGCAGATCTTTACTTACCTTATTGATGCAGAACTTGTATGTGGCCATCAAAGATTCAGTGAGAATGGAGACCATGTCAAAATTACGTAAACGTCTTCCCATGGTGTTGTTCTTTACAAGTGCCCTGGGTCGCTAGTGCATTACTGTCGTTTTCCCTGGGGGAACTTCGTAACCGGGGAAACAGCACTGACTGTTGGTTTTGGAGATTATGGAATCTCGTCTAGATGTAGAATAAAGAACAGGGATTTACAATTTAGCTACGTCCCTCTGGTTGGCCAGTGGTCTTCACTTTCTGACAGTCTTCTAGTGTGTTCCTAGGACTGTATGAGGCACCGACGTAATGTTGGTGAGCAGGGACAATCCAGTTTGCTCCTCCTTGAAGCTGCTCGAAGTTCTCAGAAAAGTGGCCAGGCTGGCCTCTCCCTAGCTTGTTGACACCTGGATGATTCTACCATAAAACTGTGTTCTGTGCCCCAGACCTGCTGGGGGCTGAGGACCAGGAAGGAGTATTTGTCAGCATGAGCCCTCACTTCTTCAGAATCCATCTGATTCACTCAAGAAACAGATTGGGATTCTCTGAGTTAGGAACAAGGAACTGCACTTGTTACTCGCCAGAAGAATGGCAGTGTATTTCCTTTTTCCTGCTGATCCCCACATGCAGGAAACCCATGCTGGGGGGGTGCCTAGCCATCAGGGGCAGAAACTGAAGGGAACAGCCAATCGGGGAACTGGGACCTTCTTAAAAGCTGACATTGCTCCTGTTGAGTCAGTTTCCTTTGGAATGAAGTCTTGACTCTTCTCTTGTTTAGAAGGCAAGGGACTGGGACTTACTCTCATTTTCAGTTGATCCGAAAAGGGGAAAACTGACCTATGTGGTCTAGAGGGGAGGTATACTTCCAAGGTTTTGAAACCAGCCAAAAGATAGGAGGAGAGATAAGCAATGCTTTTGAGCAGAATGCCCTTTCTCCATTCTAACAAATGAATAAGGTTAATTCTAATATTTTTATTAGCCTTAAAATACCATCATATTACCTTTTGTTCTCAAGCACAGTCCCTTTACTTCTAGCATTTGTAAGGGTTCACATTGTCCTTTACAATTTAATAGTGATCTCTAGAGTCTTCTTGTTTTTTTTATCAATTCCTGTATGCACTTCTTGGATATATATCCTAAGAGTGATTAAGTTCCTAAATCTTAGTTACTAAATCTTAATCTTGAGTGCCGGTCAAGTTCTTTTTTTTTTTTTTTTTTTTTTACTACCCTTGTCTTTGTTGCATATCAAAAAGAGGTCAGACTTTAGTAAGAATGAATCCAAGGAAGAAGAGTTAACTTTCTATTTTTTTGTCCATTGCTGGTTTAACCTTACATTGGGGCTGTCATATGCCGACATTATTTCACAGGCTATTTGCAAATGTCCATAAAGTTCACTTACAAGGAAATGAGATCTATAGTGAATTCAATGCCTGAGTTTCTGAATAAGCACAAGAGAATAGTTAATATGCATTATAATCCATTTTCTTTGGTTACGGTAGTATTATAAAATTAAAGTTTTCAAATTCGAGCCCTTGGGGCCCTTGGTAGTCCCAAGTAGACCATGGCTTCTTGTATCACCCATATCACAGCTTCCGGCTAAACCTCAAGCAAGGAAAGCCCGATTGCTTAAAGTGGGGGGCCAGGGAGACAACTGCTTGAATAGGGACTCACCTTAACACCTGCCTAGCTAAAAGTATTGCTCATGTGAAGCACCATATTTGTAGGCATTCATGGCTCATGGGCCTTCATTTTACTCTCTCTTCAGTTGATGCACTAGACTCCCAGTTCCTTATCCATGGTACCGATATCTTCCCTTAGTTCCAGATGCACATCCATCTGCCTGTTGGCATCTTCAGCTCAATGTCCTGTTGGTGTCTAAAGCTCAACCTGTCCTGCACTGAACTCATAGTCTTCTTCTACTCTTCCCAACTTGGGAATCCTCTAGATGCCTCCATCTCCCCAAGACTCCTTGATTATTAAGTGACTTTAAAGGAGGGTAGGAAATAGTGCCTGCTCTCCTAGACTTTGCCCACTTGTTTTCCAAAAATAGTTGTACCAACTTACATTCCCATCAGCAGTATATAAGAATTTCTGTTTTTCCACATCTTCTCCAACATTTCGAATGTTAGGTTTACATTTTTACCAATTTGATGAGTTTGAAATGGTAACTGATTTTGGTTTAATATAGTATTTCTCTCATTATTTTGTATTCTCTGACATTTTTGTATGTTATACATTTTTTATTCTTTGGACAGTCTATTAATATCTTTTGCTCAGTTTTCCCATTGAGTTGCCTCTCTTTTTGGGTTAAAGTATTGCATGTATCCTGGGTACTAATCCTTTGTTTGTGTTATGGATGGAAAAGAACTTTTCCTAGATTGTGACTCATCGTTTCTCTTTTTTATTCTGACTCTGATCAGAGATTAATTTCAAAATTTAATGTAGCAAATATGTCAATCTTTTATTATTTGTATTGTGCTGTTTTATATCTTGTTTAAAAAAAACTCTTCCTGACCTCAAGGTTACAAAGACATTCTCCTACCTTTCATTCTAATTTTTTTTTTAGAAGTTTTGTGTTGTGTTTTTATGTCTTTAATTCAACTGGAATTTATTTTATATAAGGTAGACATTTAATTTGCTTTAAAAAATTGGCAACCATTCCAGAAACTATAGAATAGGCTATTCTTCCTCTGTTGTTATAGGAGTCCATTTCTATAAAATACTGTTTCTATGTATGTGTGCATCCATTTCTGGGCTCTTTGTTTTGAACTATAATCAGTTTATCTATCTTTATGTCAAACACACTTTTGAAATTTCTATGGCTTTAAAATAAGAGTTAACATTTGGTTAGGCAGGTTTCTGTATTTGTCTTTAAAATTTTCTTGATTATTTTTGGACCTTTTCTATGAAAATTTTAGAATCAGTGTATCAAGTATGGTGAAAATTCATAGATTAATTTGGGGACTATCACATTTAAAAAATTAAGTCTTCCTGTCAGTAATGTATCTTAAAATGTGCATTTTTGAACTCTGTTACTCCTGCATAAAAATG
>JAQQSY010002699.1:0-13493 GCA_028646535.1 Procyon lotor
CTGCCCATTTCTTGATTGGATTATTTGTTTTTTGGGTGTTGAGTTTGAGAAGTTCTTTATAGATTTTGGATACTAGCCCTTTATCTGATATGTCATTTGCGAATATCTTTTCCCATTCTGTCAGTTGTCTTTTGGTTTTGTTGACTGTTTCCTTTGCTGTCACATGGCATAGTTATTATTGGCTATATGTTGGTCTTCTGTTCATATTCCCATCTATCTGTCCAGTCCTTTCATCCATGTATCCCTCCCTTCTTCCATTCATCTATCCATTCAATGAATATTTGTTAAATATCTTGCATATGCAAGTAGCTGTGTTTAGATGATGAAGCTACAGGGAAAAAAGTCTTTCTCTCTTTTTTCAAAGATTTTATTTATTTGAGAGAGAGGGAAAGAGAGAGAGAGAGAGAGCGAGAGCTTATGCCCCCTAGCACCCGCACGCAGGGGCAAGAGGGTGAGGGAGTGGCAGAAGCGGAGGAAGACAGAAAGGGAGAGAAGGAGAGAATCCCAAGCAGACTCTGTGCTGAGCATGGAGCCCTATGCTGGGCTGGATCCCATGACCATGACATATTGACCTGAGCTGAAACCAAGAGTCATCTGTTTAACTGACTGAGCCAGCCAGGTGCCCCAAGTCTCTTTTTAATTACAAAATTTTAAAAAAATGCAGTAAAGTATATGTAACATAAAATTTACCATCTTAACTATTTAAAAAAAATTTTTTTGTGGATAAATAGAGGTTTAATGATCCACTGTTCTTCACATAGATGGCTACAGAGACTTTATAATCCCAGGGCATACAACCATGCAACACAGACCAATCAGCCAGTTCTAAGATAAACTTGGCTCTTTATGACTATCCTATAATCACTCAGCCCTTCTTCCATCCAAAACGGCCCTCATCTCACATGAAAATTTATTATAGAGGAGCCAGAAACCTAGCTTTGTGGCCAACAGTAAAAACCATAAGAAAAATAGTAATTCAGTGGTTAGTTGGTGAAAGCAGGGTATCTGGTGCCCTTCCCTGTGCTGCTTTGCTCTTCCTACTCTTGCTCTTTTTGTCCCTCTTCTTCAGCCCATCCATGCTAACTCCCAGGAGGCTTGAGGAAGCCACCTGAAACTCGTTCACTTCTTTGGAGCTCGCCACGGTGCTGATCTTCTCCTTTCCATCAGGAGCTCTGAACAGACTCTTGTTGTCCAAGGGCTCAAAGCCTTCTATAGAACCTTTCCTTGGAATGGGTTTAATTCGACCATCATATTTCTTCCGGGTGGTGAACACAAAGCCCAACAACCGGCACTTCTGTGAGAGTCTGGTCAGCTGTGCCAGGAATGGCTCCTTCTCCAGCAGCACTGCTCCGGAGCTGTGAGCTCCCTTGCCCAGCCTGTCTTTTAGGGTATAGTAATGCTAAGTACAGATCTCCCTCAAACTTAAGATGGGGTTATGTCCTGATAAACCCACTGTAAACTGAAACTATCGTAAGTTTAATGTACATTTCATACACCTCACCCACGGGGCGTCATAGCTTAGTCTAGCTGAACTTAAAGGTGCTCAGAACACTTAATTAACCTACAGTTGGGCAAAATCATCTAACACAAAACCTATTTTATAATCAAGTGTTGACTAGGACATGTCATTTATTGAATACTGTGCTGAAAGTGAAAAGCAGAGTCGTTGAATGGGTACAGAATGGTTGTAAGTGTGTGGGTTGTTGACCCTTGTGATCACGTGGCTGACTGGGGAGCTGGATGGAGGATCATACTCCAGACCACTAGCCTGGGACAAGATCAAAATTAGAATATAAAATATGGTTTCCGCTGAATGCATACTGCTTTTGCACCATTGTAAAACTGAAAAATTGTTAAGTTGAACCATTATCAGTTGGGAACCATCCGTATACCCACATCGTTGTGCGTCCAATCTCCAGAACACTTTCATCTTGCAAAACTGAAAGTCTCTTCCCATTAAACACTAATCCCCACCTTCCTGCAGCCCTTGGCAACCATCATTCTGTTTTCTCTTTAAATGAGTTTGATTATTCTAGGTACCTCACATAAGTGAAAGCATACAGCGTTTGTCTTTTGTCACTCACTTATTGCACTCAGCACAATGTCCTCAGGGTTCACCCATGTTGTAGTATGTGACGGATTTTCCGTTTTTTGTTTTTTTTTTAAGGCTGAATAATATTCCCTTACATGTATATGCCACGTTTTGTTTATCTGTCAGTGGACCATGGGGTCGTTTCTGCCTCCTGCCTATTGTGAGTAATGCTGCAATGAGTATGGGTGTGCAAGTATCTTTTTAAGACCCTGCTTTCAGTTCTTTTGGATGCAGACCCAGAAATGAAATTGCTGCATCCTATGGGAATCTATTTTTAATTTTTTTGAGGAACTGCCTTAACAGTTTTTCAGAGTGGCTGTACTATTTTACATTCCCATAACCAAGTCTCTTAAGATTTAACATGTAGCTAAAAAACCAGACACGTGATCCTGTAAGGAGTGCTACGAAGAAGTGTGATGTGCTATGAGAGTATTTAATAGGGAAATCCAGTCCCATATGCCATTTGTTTTTGTATTCCTGATGTCTAGTCCTCAGCGGGGACTTGATAACCAGTGGGTGGTTTAATGCACCATTCAGATCCTTGGTGCTTGGACCCCTTTCCTTTGTTTCTTTTCTGATATCCAGCTGCCCTCTGTCCTGCAGGAATGGCATTGGATGGCCGAGAGGGAACTGAACAGATGACTAACTTTTCCTTGGTTGCTTCTATTGATGTCCAACGAGAGTATGGAAAGTATTTTCCAGTAGTGTTCTTTTTATTATTCTGTATCCCATCTAATACTCAAAGATATTGAGATACTTCCACCAGCTAGGTCCCTGCCTTTTCTTTTGGGGGAGAACGCCGGCAGACGTAAGATGAACGTGTAGTGGAGTTAGGGAGTGGTGGGGTATTTAGGGAGAAAATGTTCTTTCTATTCTTAGAACACTGCTTCTAGTCCCTAAAGAATTTTTTTCTGTAAAGATAGCAAAAGGGCCTCTTGCTCATTTTCTCATTTGGCTTAAATCAGTAGCATTTTGCTCAATTCCTGCTATTTATAGATATCTTAAATTGCAATTTAATTCTTGAGATTTTTTTTTTTAAAGGTTTTATTTATTTGACAGAGAGAAACACAGTGAGAGAGGGAACACAAGCAGAGGGAGTGGGAGAGGGAGAAGCAGGCTTCCTGCCGAGCAGGGAGCCCGATGCGGGGCTCGATCCCAGGACCCTGGGATCATGACCTGAGCCGAAGGCAGACACTTAACGACTGAGCCACCCAGGTGCCCCTAATTCTTGAGATTTTTTAAAGGGAATTTGAGATCTTCAAAATGGATAGGCATTCTGTTTGGAGATTTTTAACTTCTTGCTTCTGGTTTTTTAAAAGGAATTTGTTTATCTGACCCCCCCAAGCCAATGAAAGACATAGTTATTGTTCTATCCAGTTTTTCATTTTGCTGGCATTTGAGACAAAAAAGGGGCCACAGAAATATTTGGCACAGCTCTTTCCTTGGAAATCTGTATTGGTTTTGCTGTTTGCCATGGTAGTGTTATGATAATAAACTACAGAGATCCAGTTATCTGTCTGAAACGAGTCCTGAGGGGTTCTCGTAGTTGCTCCGCTCATGGTATTGGCGCAGGAAAACAATGCTGGTGGCATATTCAGAATGCTATTTTGGGGGCGAGTGTCCGGTATTGGGCCATGTGCAGTCCAGTGGAAGGGTCACTAGCTCTCAGCCAAAAAGACCCTGGCACCAGCTCTATCTCCTGTTCGTTGTATGAATAGCCCAGGTGATTTAAGCCTTCTAAGCCATGTTTTATTTTTCTATAAAATGGGGATGATAATACCGTCTGTGCAAAACAGTTGGAGTTAAAGACAAAAAGTCTATAACGAACCTAGCACAGTGCCTAGTCAATTGCTCCCCAAGGGGGAGCTGTTTTTTAAATAGTTACTGAATTGGACTGATATGAATTATTTTAGGCAGTATTCAAATACCTGGAATGGAGTATTATGGTTTGGGCCATTTGGTATATTTTATTGTTCTCTGCTTTCTTAGTAATAGTGGGGAATCTCCCAATAGGTCAGTCCTTTACTCCAGAAAATGTTAAAGAGAATCAGTATTCTGGAATGGATTTTGGAACTCTTTAGAACACAGCAGTATGAATCTGATGTCTAGACACCACTGCAATGTCGTTAGGATCGATCTTCCTGCAGCAATAGTAAAAAATGTAATTGGTGTGCATTTCAAATAGTCCACCTGCTTCGTGACATTGGTAAAAATCTTGTAGTTCAGTCATCTTCCCCATGTCCATCTCTGGGGCATGGTACTTAAAGTCCCACAAGCTTATTGAGTATATTGTTGGGAAATTACTTGGGTGGTGAGTACTGATGTCTTTGAAAGTATTTTATGTAGCAATGATTCTTTAATACTTTCATTACATTTGCCTTATGACATTGTATTTTCTCTAGGTTGACCGCTCTGTTTCTGAAACCCTCTGTTAGATCATTTTGTTTCCTTTTTGGAGACATATCAATTATAATACCAACAGTTGGCCGAACTAAGTGCTCAGGAATATTCCGGATAACTAAATTTTCTTACTAAACGAAAGAGGTGCTGTTTCTCATATCTGTCTTTATTGTTCTTCTCCTGTGCTTCATACTCTGTTTACTATGAAGGAACTCAGCTGATGAGCAAGGTCTCAGTGCAGTTTTCCAACTTTTGCCTTATCTACCACTTTTCTACCAACATTCTGTGCTCTAACCTAATGAGACAGTTTTACTTCTAAGTTGCCTGAAGTTTCTCACCCCATGGAGCTCAATCACAATTCTTTTTATCGCTAATATTCTCTCAGTTTCTGAGCAAATCAGAATCTCACCTGTCTTTCAAGTGCTAGTCCAAATGCTGTCTCACCCACAAAGATGTTCTTAAAACCATTTAATATTTTAAAATTATATAAATGAGGGGCTCCTGGGTGGCTCAGTGGGTTAAGCCTCTGCCTTCGGCTCAGGTCATGATCTCAGGGTCCTGGGATCAAGCCCCACATTGGGCTCTCTGCTCATCAGGGAGCCTGCTTCCCTCTCTCTCTCTCTGCCTGCCTCTCTGCCTACTTGTGATCTCTCTCCTCTCTGTCGGATAAATGGATAAAATCTTTTTAAAAAATTATATAAATGATATTTCTCCACTCTAGAAAATTTAGATAATAGAGAACACGAAAGTAAAAGGATGACAATTAAAGTCACATGTACTTCTACCATAAAGATGACTATTAATATAGGTAGTCTTTCCTTCCAGACTTTTTCTTACTATGGTACATATATTTTCACAACATCAAAATGGGATCATACTGTGTATTCTATTTTGTTATTTCCTTTTTGTTATTGACTTTATTTTTTTCGAGCATTTTATGTTCACAGCAGAATTGAGGGGAAGGTATGGAGATTTCCTAAATACCCCTGCCCCCATAAGCACAGCCTCTCCTGTTATCAACATCCCCTACCAGAGTGGTACAGTTGTTATAACTGATGAACTTCCACTGACACATTGTAGTGACCCAAAGTCCATGGTTTAGGTTATAGTTCACTCTTGGTGTTGTACCTTCTGTGGGTTTGGACAAATTTATAAGGACATGTAGCCATTATCATGGTATCATGCAGGGTAGTTTCTCTGCCCTAAAAATCCTCTGTCTCTGTCTGTTCACCTCCTCCTCCCACTGCCCCAAACTCCTGGCAACCATTGATCTTTTTACTGTCTGCATAGATTTTCCTTTCTAGATTGTCATATAGTTTGATAAAGTATGTGGTCTTTTCAGATTCACTTCTTTCACTTCATAAAATGCATTTGTTTCCTCTAGGTCTTTTCATGGCTTGATAGCTCATTTCTTTTTAGCCTTGACTAATATTTCATATCTGGAGGTACCACAGTTTATTTATGTACTCACCCACTGAAGGACATCTTGGTTGCTTCCCAGTTTTGACAATTATGAATACACCTGCTATAAATATCCACAGGCAGGTTTTTACATGAACGTGTTTTCAATTCCTTTGGATCATATGGCAAGAGTCTGTTTAGTTTCGTAAGAAACTATCAAACTGTCTTCCAAAGTGGTTCAATTATGCATTCCTACCAGCAGTGGATGAGAATTCCTGTTGCTCTTCATCCCTACCAACATTTGCTGTTGGCAGTGTTCCAGATTTTGGTCATTCCAATAGGGCACTATGGTATCTCATAGTTGTTTTAACATACATTTCTCTGATGACATATGATGTGGAGCATCTTTTCACTTGCTTATTTGCCATCTGTAGATCTTCTTTGGCAAGTTGTCTGTTAAGGTCTTTGGCTCATTGTTGGTTTTTTTTTTAATCGTTGATTTCAAGAGTTCTTTGTATATTTTGGATAATGGTTCTTTACCAGATGTGTCCTTTGCAAACGTTTGGGTTTTTTCCCCCTAGTCTGTGGCTTATCTTTTCATTCTATTGACATTTGCTTTCACAGAATAGAAATCTTAAGATTTCAATGAAGTCCAGCTTATCAATTCTTTCTTTCATGGATTGTACCTCTGAATTACATGTGACAAAGTAATTCTTAAACCCATGGTCATCTACATTTTCTTCTATGTTATCATCTAGGATTTTTATATAGTTTTGTGTTTCACATTTAGGTCTGTCATCCATTTTGAATTAGTTCTTATGAAGGTGTAAGGTCTATTTTTAGATTCTCTCTCTCTCTCTCTTTTTTTTTGGCATGTGGAGATCCAGTTGTTTCAACACCATTTGTTGAAAGATGTGTTTTCCTCCAATGCTGTCTTTTGTTCCTTTGCCAAAAATCAGTTGACTCTATTTATATGTGAATCTATTTCTAGGCTCTCTATTTTGTTCCACTGATTTGTTTGTCTACACTTTTGTCAACACCAATCTATCTTGATGACCATAGCTTTATAGTAAATATTGAGGATGGATACTGTCAGTCCTCCAGCTGTGTTCCTTTCCTTCAATATTGCATTGGCTAGACTGGGTCTTCTGTCTTTCCACATAAACTTCAGAATTAGTTTGTTGATATTCATAAAATAACTTGATGGAATTTGGATTGGGATTGTGTTGAATATATATCAAATTAAGAAGAACTGCCATCTTGGCAGTTTTGAATCATCCTAATCACGAGCATGGAATATCTTTCCATTTATTTAGCTTTTATTTTGTTTTGTTCATCAGAATTTTATGATTTTCCTCATGTGGATCTTGTACATATTTTCTTAGACTTATACTTAAGAATTTCTTTTGCTTCTATCCCCTGAAAGAGATTGTCATGAATTGGTGTAATTTCTTCATTAATTGATTGGTGAAATTGGCAAACTCATCTGGGCCTGATGCTTTCTTACTAATTACTGATTCAATTTCTTTAATAGATACAGACCTATTCAGATAGTCTATTTCTGCTTGTGTGAATTTTGGCAAATTGTATCTTTCAAAAAATTGGTCCATTTCATCTAGGTTTTCAAATTTGAAGGCATAGAGTTGTTCATAGAATTCCTTTATTATCCTTTTGATGTCCATAGGATTTGTAGTGATGTCCCCTCTTCTATTTCTGTTATTAGTAATTTGTATCCTCTTTCTTTTTTGCTTAGTTAGCTTGACTAGAGGCTTATTGATTTTATAGATCTTTTCAAGAATCAGCTTTTGGTGTCACTGATTTTCTCTATTGATTTCCTGTTTTAAATTTTATTGATTTCTGTTCTAATTCTGATTATTTCTTTTATTCTGCTTACTTTGGATTTAATTAGCTCTCTTTCTAGTTTCTTGCTGTGCAAACTTAGATTATTGATATTAGATTAATATCAGATATTGATATTAGATTATTGATATTAGATCTTTCTTCTTTAATATAGGCACTCATTGATATAAATTTTACCTTAAGCACTACCTTCACTGCATTCCACAACTTTTTTCTTTTTTCTTCTTTTTCTGCATTCCACAAATTTTGGTAAATTGTTTTCATTTTCATTTAGTTTAAAATGTTAAAAAAATTTCTCTTGAGATTTCTTTTTTGATCCCTGTTTTATTGGAAGTTTGCTTATTAATCTCCCAAGTGTCTGGGGATTTTCCAACTATGATTGTTATTGATTTCTGGTTTAATTCCATTGTGATCTGAAAGCAGGCGTTGTGTGATTTCTAGTCTTTTAAATTTGTTAAGATGTGTTTTTTGGTCCAGAATGTGGTCTCTCTTGGTAAATGCTCAATGTGAGCTTGAGAAGAATGCATAATCTGTCCCTGGATGAAGTGATCTATAGATATCAATCATATACAGTTAATTGATGGTATTGTTGAGTTCAGCTATACCCTTACTGATCTTCTGCCTGCTGGGTCTGCCATTTCTGATAGAGAGGTCTTAAAACTTCCAACTATAAAAACAAAAACCTCCAACTATGATAGTGGATTTACCTATTTCTCTTTGTAATTCTATTAATTTTGGGGCCACATAGCTTGACATGTGTTGTGAGGCACATGCATGTTAAGATTGTTAAATCTTCTTGGAGAATAGACCCCTTTATCATTATGTAGTGCCCTTTTTTATCTCCGATATCTTCCCTTACTTTGAAGTCTGCTCTGTCTGAAATTAATACAGCTATTCTCACTTTCTTTTGATTAGTATTAAAGTAGTATATTTTTCTCTATCCATTTACTTTTAAACTATATGTGTCTTTGTATTTAAAAATAGGTTTCTTGTAGATAGTATATGGTTGGGGTTGTATTTTGATCCACTCTTACAGTCTGTCTTCTAATTGATACATTTAGAGCATTGACATTCAAAGTAATTATGATATATGATATATATACAATATTCATTACTGTTTTCTATTTCTTGTCTTTGTTGTTTCTGCTTTTGTCTTCCACCTTTTCCTGCTTTCTGTGGTTTTAATTGAACATTTTATATGATTCCACTTTTTAAAATTTTTTAGCATATCATTTTATACTTCTTTTTAAACTTTTTTTTCTTGTTTGTGAGTGTCCTAGAGTCTGCATTACACATTTGTAGCTATCCAGGTTGACTTTCTAGTAATAGTATACCACTTCCTGGGTAGTGTAAGTACCTTATAATAATAAATAACCTTAATTTCTCCCTCCAGTCCTTTGTATCATTGCTGTCATTCATTCTACTTACATATAAGCGTATGGTATATACATATGCAAACACAACAAAATACCTTGTTGGTATTGCTATTTTGAACAAACTGTTATCTGTTAAGTCAGCTAAGAATATCATTTTTCTTCTCTCTAAAGAACTTCTTTTAACATTTCTTGCAAGGCAGATCCACTGGCAACAAAATCCTTCAATTTTTGTTCACCCAAGGAAATTTTATTTCTCATTTATTACTGAAGGATAATTTTGCAGAGTACAGAATTCAGGTCAGTGGTTCTCTCAGTGCCTTAATTTTTTATTCCACTCTCTCTTTTTTTTAATTTAAAAAGATTTGTGAGTATAGTTGGCACACAATGTTGCATTAGTTTCCGATGTACAACATAGTGATTCAGTATCTCTATTTGTTATGCCGCACCCACCACCAAGTGTAGCTGCCATCTGTCACCGTACAATGCTATCAGAATATCATTGATTCTATTCCCTTCCTGCTGTACCTTCCATCCCTGTGAGTTATTCATTCCATAACTGGAAGCCTGTATCTCTGACCCCCCTTCACTCATTCTGCCCTGCTTTTCTACCCCGCCCCTCTGGCAACTGTCTGATTTCTGTCTTTTTGGGTCTGTTTTTGCTTTTTTTTTTTTTTTTTAAGATTTATTTATTTATTTGACAGAGGGAGAGAAATCACAAGCAGGCAGAGAGGCAGGCAGAGAGAGAAGAGGAAGCAGACTTCCCACTGAGCAGAGAGCCCGATGCGGAGCTTGATCCCAGGACCCTGAGATCATGATCTGAGCTAAAGGCAGAGGCTTTAACCCACTGAGCCACCCAGGCGCCCCCTGTTTTTGCTTTTTGATTGTTTATTCATTTGGGTCTTAGATTTAGATTTTTTATTTTAGATTTTTTGAACTTAGATTTTGTTTTATTGATCATATAGTATTTGGCTTTCTCTGTCTAACTTATTTCACTTAGCATAATACCTTCTAGGTCCATCCAGGTTGTTGCAAATGGCAAGATCTCATCCTTTTTTATGACTGAGTAATATTCCTCTCTCTCTCTCTCTCTCTCTCTCTCTCTCTCTCTCTCTGTGTGTGTGTGGCATTTTTTTTTTTATCCATTCATATACGGATGGGCACTTATGTTGCTTCCATAATTTGGCTATTGTAAATAATGCTGCAATAAATGGAAGGGTGCATGTATCTTTTCAAATGAGTATTTTTGTTTTCTTTGGTTAAACACTCGGTATCTTCCACTCTGTTCTTGCTTGCATGTTTTCTGAAGAGAACTAGGATGTAATTCCTATCTTTCTTCCTCTATAGGTAAGGTTTTTTGGGTTTTCTTTTTCCTTGACGACTTTCAGGATTTTTTCTGTATCTTTAATTCTCTATAGTTTGAAAATGATATGCCTAGGTATAGGTTTTTGGTATTTATTTTGCTTAGTATTCTCTGAGCTTCCTGTATCTGTGGTTTGATGTCTCACTTTAATTTGGGGAAATTCTCAGTCATTATTATTTCAAATATTTCTTCTGTTCCTTTCTTTCTTCTTCTGGTTTCCCATTATGTGTATGTTATACTTTATGTGGTTGTCCCACAGTTCTTGGATGTTCTATTCTGATGGATTTTTTTTTTTCAGTCTTCATTCTCTTTGCCTTTCAGTTTTGGAAGTTTCTATTGATATATCATTTTTTTTTTTAAAGATTTTATTTATTTGACAGAGAACACAAGCAGGAGGAGTGGCAGGCAGAGGGAGACAGAGAAGTAGGCTCCCTGCTGAGCAGACAGCCCAACGTGGGGCTTGATCCCAGGACCCTGGGATCATGACCTGAGCTAAAGGCAAATGCTTAACTGACTGAGCCACCCAGCTGCCCCTATTGATACATCCCTAAGCTTAGAGATTCTTTTCTAGGTTGAGTCCAGTCTACTTGTAAGCCCATCAAGGGTTAGGGCTAGGGATTTCAGTGTTTTTGATCCCAAGCATTTCTTTTTGATTCTTCCTTAGGATTTCCATCTCTGTTTACATCACCCATCTGTTCTTGCATACTATCTATTTTATTCATGAAAGCCCTTAGCATATTAATCATAGTTGTTTTAAATTTGCAGTTTGATAATTCCAACATCCTTGCCATGTCTGTTTCTGGTCTGTCTCTTCAAATTATTTTTTGCCTCTTAGAATGCCTTGCAATTTTTCTTGATAGCCGGACCTGATGTATTGTGTAAAAGGAACTGCTATAAATCGGCCTTTAGGAATGTGAGGGTAAGGTATAGAAAGAGGGGAGGTGTTCTACAGCCCTATGATTAGGTCTCAGTCTTTAAGTGTGCATATGCCTCTGAACTGTGAACTTCTCAAGAGTTTCTCAGTCTTTTTCTCTTACCTTAGGTGGGGCAGGATGGCTAGAGTGGACTGGAGTTGAGTATTTCCCCTTCTCAGGTCAGTTAGGGTCTAAGAATCCCCCAGCATGTGGAGTTCAAGGTAGCCAGTTTCTCCTGGGGACAGCCTTGTTAGGAAAAACAGAACGCTCTGGCATATTTAAAAATGATCCCCCTTCCCACCTCCTGCCAGAAGCCTAAGGGGATTTTTCTCTGATCTTTACTGTGGGAATATGGTCAAACTCCTGAGAGTAAATCTCACAGGACTGTGGGGACCCTCCGTGACTGGGTCTCCTTGGAATTGTTAACTCTTGGACTTGTCCACACTGAGCCTCCAGTGATTTGTCAATTACAGTTCAGGTTTCCAGCCTTGGCAACGGCTCCTGAGACTGTGCTCAGGGAAGCCAAGCCCCCCGGTGTTCTCTCTCTACTTCTTGTTCTCTAATCATGGGGGCTGTGGTTCGCCCTGCGTCCTCCTCTCTCACAGATCCAAGAGGTGTTGATTTTTCAGTCTGTTCAGCTTTTTACTTGTTGGTAGGAGGGAGTAGCAACTTCCAACTTCCTACATGAGGCATTGGAAACCAGAAATTCATCTGCCTTTGTTTTTTACTTAACAATAACTTGAGCATTTTCACATATTATTAGATACCTCATTTAGATATATTGCAATGTTGCTTGTAATAGCAAAATTCTGGAAACAGTGTAGTTGTCCTTTAATAGGGGACTGAGTAAGTGAAATAATATTTAAAACCCATACAAGTGCACTCTGTGACTGATAAAGAATATGCTGTAGATCTGTATTTCACTGATATGGAAAGATCTCCAAGATAAATTGAAGATTCTGGGGTGGGAGAAAGACATTTCACTGCCTGTCCTTCTGAAGAGTTGGAACATTTTTTTTTATCATGTCTATTTTATACTTTTCCCATAACACTTTATGAAATACCTACCTGCAGTGTAATTTTTAAGAGTTGCATGTGTTTCTAGTGAATTGATGTATCAGAGTTTATTTTAATCACTAAATGTTTTAGACATGTACATGGATTATTTTCCATTTTTAATTACTATAAACTGTGCCGTCATTAGGCTGTTCATATACATGGCTAAATTATCCTTAGAGAGTTTGTACCATTTTATTTTACTGGGATTCTTCCAGTCAGTGTGCTTGC
This sequence comes from Procyon lotor, assembly GCA_028646535.1. NCBI lineage: Eukaryota > Metazoa > Chordata > Mammalia > Carnivora > Procyonidae > Procyon > Procyon lotor. The sequence goes on from JAQQSY010002699.1 coordinate 12,691, forward strand.
TTACTTTTTGAATTTCCGTAAAGTTTTGTTTGCATGCCTCTTATGGAATGTAGCTGGGATCTTTCGTGTCATAATTACCTGGGTATTTAGTGCATCTTTGTGATGCACGGCATCTCTCTCTGGTACACGGTGGAACTCCTGAGATGAGAGGAGTTGCCACGCTCACGCTCCCCTTTCCTCCCCCGCAGCACAGGGCGTAGTGCCTGCCCACGTGAAATGTGGCGTGAGTAAACACAGGTGCCGTGCATTGAGTTAGTTTCACACTGTTAATGAGCAACTCTCTAAAATGATGGTAGTGAAATTGCTGGGCTGGCTGAATGTCCTGAGATCATAGCCTTCTTTGTAGACCACTGTCCTCTCTGTGGAACATCGCCAAATGCCAATACCTCTAATTTAACCATTTGACTGAGTGATCATTCTACCAGGAGAAACCATGACTCTATATTATGTACTATAAAGTCACAGCAAGGACCACGTGGAACCAAGCTGTAGGATTAAACAGGATCGACTACTTCAGGTTTCCCCATTAATAATTGGTTGCCACCTTTCATTTCTGTCTCTTCTCTTGGCCTGTGGTGGCAGACAATTAGCAGACCGTATGATGGCTTAAGAAACACTGATGAGTTTTGTCATGTGGGAAATTGCCTGGATACAGCGTAGTCTCCAAATATACTACCGGGTAAGCTGTCCCCCACGTTACAGATCACAAATTAAGATGCTTGAATCACATGGTTTATTGAATCAATTAAAAACACACAGTGAGGGGCGCCTGGGTGGCTCAGTGGGTTAAAGCCTCTGCCTTC
>JAQQSY010002700.1:0-13492 GCA_028646535.1 Procyon lotor
AACGAGAGGAAGTTTCTTTTTTCTTTCTTTTTAATGCACCTTGGAGCAGGGAACATAAGGTTGTTGGATGAAGAGGTGGGCAGTGTTTAATAAATGTTCTGAGGTGGGACTGACATCAGTAACCCTGTTCCCATCCTGCCATCTTCATGAAGCCTCTTCTGATGTTCTTCACATTCCTCTCACCTGTGCTTTCTCCAAATTTCCAAAGCAGCCATTTTCTGCCATAATCATATTCATTCACTCATTCATTCATTGATTCTTCTCTATTTATGGGACATCTCAGAACACAAGGCATGGCTCTTGAGGACAGGAAGATAACAGGGAATAAAATGGAAAATATCTGTTCTCTTGGAGCTATGGTTGCAATGCAGAAGGGTGATCAAATATCTAAGCATGAGACACAGTATGCAGGTGTTGATGGTTGCTGAAGAGCGCAGATAGAGCAAGATAAGGAGGGAGAGGGCATGCAGGGGCCAGGGTGGTGCCGCCTCACTGCCCAAAGACCCTCCTGGAGATCAGAGTCCAGGGAATAATGGTTGGCACAATGGGTTTCAGGATCCCTGGGGGGACCCAGGTTATTGTGGTAAAGAACCCTCACCTAAAGTTCACCTTGATGGTCTCCTGGCAGACAGTGATGGTAAGCCTCTGGATATGGGTGAGAAGAGGGAGAACGGGATTTTTGCCAAGTACATGGGGTGCCTGCAATCACAGTGAACCCTTGTTCAGGTAAGCATAAGAAGCTGTCTTACCTAGAACACAATGAGCTAATGGTTTCTCTGAACTGATTGGAAACAGTGGTAGAGTATTTTTACAATTCATAATCATTACTAGCATCACCTTCAACATCCCTATCAACTTTCACTAGCACTGTTAAAAAGTCTGACCCAGTCACCTCATGTTTCAGAATTCTTTCTGGAGAAATAAAAATGTGAGTGCAATAAGATAGGTACTTTATAATGCTCATCGCTGAGATTTTGGAAGAGCAAAAATCCTTTGATCGAAGAATGTCTTTCAAAATTAGAGTTAAAACAACCTATAGAAAGCTCATACTATAAAGGTAATTGCAATAAAGAAAGCTGCTGCTTAATGGCATTTTACCTGTGTGTGTGCATGTGTGTGTGAAGAGGAAATGTATGAAGAAGAGAAGGATATTCGCAGATTTGTAAGAAATGGGGAAAGCCAAAGGGAAAAAAAGGGTCAGTGTGGCCTCAGCACCTTGCAGGGGCTGGCTGCTCTGCCAAGCAACCTGGACAATCTCCTGGCTCCATGAAGATCACTGCTGAAATAATCAAACTCACTCTGCTTGCTCTGAAACCTTGCTCCTTGCCAAGCAACCTAATGTAAGAAGGCAGTTTCTTGTGTAGACTATTTGACAGGGACAGTGCACTGATCAGCCTCCGTGAGCGTTCCAGTGGGCCAGCTGCCATTTGTATTTTTCAGTTTAACCATTAAACTGGCATCTCATTCCCCATCTGCCCCATACAAATTTGGTCACTGTGAGTCTCTCCTCTTGAGAATGGTCACCTTGGCAATATTCTTAGAATCGATATTCAGTAACCAGAGAACCTAAGGGAAAACTAAAGAATCAGTAGGATCGAGGTGAAGTGGTTTTGAAAGAGGCTTCTCAGGAGATATTTGTACGTGTTTGTGACCATTTTGGATTTTGATGATGGTCGGTGGGGGGTGGTGGTATAGGTTCAGTTGTGCTATTGGCATGTAGTGGATGGAGGCCAGGAATGATGTTAACCATCCCACAATGCACAGGGAAGTCTCCAACAAAGAAACATCTGCTCTGAAATGTCAATAGTCAAGGTTGGGAAATTCTAAGCTAACACAGTGCCAAGTTTGGTGGTATGAGCCACACTGGGCCATTTTCTCTGAATTCACTTTAAAACTTTAACAAAGATAAGAGATCTTGCATATTCCCATTCATCAGTTTATTTTATTCTCCTGGGATTTTGTGTGTAGGAAAAGCTTGCCAGCTCCATTTCTCAGGTGTATCAACCATGGAAGAGATGCTTTGGTACTTGTTAAGACTCCTACAAATTAATAATTGCACCGTGGATTAGAACCCAGTTCTTGGCTTTCTTAATCTGTTTTTCTTTCTTCCCTCCAGCCTGTACCTTTAGATGACAACCCTTGACATTTTGCTCCAGAGTTCTACCTAAATGAGCTATCTTGCTTTGGTGACTGTACTGATTGAACAGATTCTTATTTGTAAAATATGTCAGATGTTTACTGTCAACAACATACATCGCAATGAACAACAACAAAGGGAGGAAACAATTCACTTTATGTCTGAGAATCTACCGCGCTTTATGTGCTCTGAAGTCCCATTTGCATATAATGTGATACTTACCTTGTGGTGCAAAAATGTTAGTCTCCTAGATCAGCAATGATACAGATGAGAAATCAGAGCCATCTGCCAAAAAATCCCCTTCTTTTCTTCTTTTACCTCTGATTTATTAACGTGAAAGAGGCAACACTGCCATTTGGATGGAGGGTGGCGGAACACCATTGGAAATGTCAGATATACAAATCACAGGGGAAGTGTGGAATGTTCTCTAATGTGAATTGCAGATAGCTTATTAGCCTATGGGTCTGAGGGGCAGAGGTGGGATTCCTAGTCTCGGCAGCAATTCTTCCTGAATGTTGACCATTCATAGAGTTGAAGTTTCAGAATCAGTTCTACAACTCACAGTTGTCAGAGTCAGGAATAAAACAGGAGTTCTGTCTACTGGATTCATAGAACTATAGAGCATTAGAGATGGGACTATCTTTAAAGATTGTCTGAGCTAGGGAAGCACCTGGGCACACGATCCAAATTATTTTTGGAATGAATGAATCGGCACATAGTAAAAGATACGTGAAACTGATGCAGGAATTATCATCTTGAAGTAAGGCTCAGAGCAGGAAACAGAACGAAGAATCACCACAGAGGGTCTCAGAGCTTTTGTGAGGAGGTCCTGGGCTTTGGTGAGGCAGGTGAGGTAGGGAGAGTTATATGTAAAAAATATAAAGAAGATAAAAGGAAAGGAAAGGTCAATTGGGAGAAATTGGAGGGGGAGAGGAAACATGAGAAACTGTGGTCTCTGAGAGACAAACTGAGGATTTTGGGGTGGGGGGTTGGGCGAGCCTGGTGGTGGGTACTGAGGAGGGCACATATTGCACGGAGCACTGGGTGGGGTGCATGAACAATGAATCTTGGGACACTGAAAAAATAAAATAAAATTTTAAAAAAAAGGTGTAAAGAGGCAAATATTTCAGAGTCCTGGAAACCACAGGGGTTAAGATGGGTGGCTGGATGAGTACCAGTTCTGAAGACAGGGGCGGGTTTCAGAACAGTAGTTCCAAAGATCTGTAATGAGCAAACAGGTCATTACAGGCAGGAAAATCTGCCACTTAATTATTTTGTGTGTGCTTCAATTCCTTGACAGAGGCAATAAGAACATATATTTAATTTTTTTTATAGTTTTTGCCTTTGGGGAAGATTGCGATCAAAGGGGATTCTCTGTGCGATTTTAGTGATGGCATGGAAATATGCACATTGACATGAAGGAGAGATTTGATTTTTAAATCAACTATTGGATGTTCTCAGAAAAATTGCCATCAGACCAGGTCCTCTGAGTCACACACTGTTCCCGTGAACGTCTCTAACCTCATTGCCAGACTGCGCCCACGTGTGTCTCCCCACTACACCCCTCCCACACCTTGTCCTGTTGAATCTCTCCTGCCTAACTGTGGGGATTACACTGACATATAGTCTTTCTCGATAAAAAGTTAGGTGTCTCATTAGAGCGTAGGTCATGCTGTGCTTGACAAGACCTCAGTATCTCTTTCCTGGAAAACACAATATGCCTACTGATTTGTTTCATTTTTGGAGCTCATTGTGTTTTTAGAGAGGTCCTCTTTCTGTTAACTACCTCGATGCTCATTCAAGTTCAGTGGGGCAGAGTTTATTAAATTCATTTTCCAAACAGGCAAGTCAGGTCACAGCACAGTGTGGTGGCCTGGATACGACTTGAGCACAGGTTTCCTGAATGTTAATTCTGTCTGGAAAGGCAACCAAGTGTAGACCCGTGGTCCTCATCTGCAGCTTCCAGTGTGGATCAGAATCACAAGGACAGCTAGTTACCACTTAAGTGTCTGGTTCTCCCCTTCAGAGCTTCTGATTTCATAAGTCGGAGTTTGGGCTCAAGAATTAGCTTCTATAATAATTTTTCAGGTGGCACGGAGGCAGTGGTCTTTGAAACACACTTTAAGTGGTGCTAGTCTAGCATAGCCTGGATCCCAGAAGTAGACCATCCAGACTGAAAGCCAAGCACTGCCAATTGTAAGTGTGACTTGGCAAAGTTTCCTCACAAATCTTGGCTTCAATTTCCTCATCTGTAAAATTGAGAAGATGATGTCATTGTTACAGAGATAGGTGAGGATCTTTATAGAATGCTTAAAACAGTGGCAGGCCCCTAGTAAGCACTATATGTATTTTTGTTCAATGCAAAGCTACTAAAATGTTCTAAGACATATAAAGCATATGTTATTCTTGTCATGAAACATACTGTGCTCATGGGTCTGAGTGACTCCAGGTAATTTGACGGCGTAGCTGCCATCTTTGCCCGTGTCTTCACCTGACCCTACCTTTTGAATGTCTGTGTCTTCTCCTTTTCTCTATAAGGACACTCATTGTTGAACTTAGACCTTACTCTCATCCAGCATAATCTCATCTTGAGAACTTAATTATATCATCAAAAATCTTTATTTCACATAAAGTCACGTTCTAAGGTTCTGGGTGGGTATGCTTTTGGGGAACGAAAACTCAACTCTCTCTCACATTCCAAATGTAGAGAATAAACCAAAGTTTGCAAACTACAACAACAACCAGAAATCCAACCAGGCAATTCCTGGGTGGTCTGTCTAAGTATATCTAGGGACCAGGAACCAGGGTCCCTGTTGGGGTTCAGAGGCAGGACTGAACTTTTGATGATGGATTTCCGAGGAGCATGTCTGTCTGGGCCACAGTCCTAGGTTAGGTACTAGGATTCAAGTACAGATAGTTGATTGAACATGTGACACTACAAAATACCTACAAGTGAGTGAGAAGTAAGGCAGAGAAAGGAAATCAATGCAGGATGAGATATTGGACTTCTCACCTTTTGTGTAGCTAGAACTTAACTCCAATGGGTGAAATTTGGATCCACTATACGGAACATGCCTCAGGGTAGTGGAGGTGAGAGAGATAAGGTATTATACCACCTCCTATCAGTTATTGGATGAGACCTGTTGATTGAGAAGGCAGTGCATCAATTCAATGGCACCATTGGCTTGTCACTCAGATGAACAAACTAGGCTCTGACAACTCAAGAAATTCCTTAGGCAAATAGATGCAGATGTTGTCAGTCAATTGGCGGTTGGGTCATTGTGCAACATCAGGTGGTAATGACAAGAGCATATGAGCAGACCAGCAGTGGTGGCTGCTATGCTGTTCCATGATAACATTTGCAGTAAAAATTAGTTACTATCCGTTGTTAATAAGTACAACGGATATAGTTAGGCAGAAAATATTGGGAAGAAAATATATTTGCAAATTGCATTAAACTTGGTAGGAGCCCAGTAAATGTTTGTTTTTACCCTTGCATTGTTGCCCTTTACAATTTACATTACAATTATTTGCATACGTGCCAGTTTTTCCTGATGACTGATTCCAGAAAAATTCTTGGGAGATGACCTGGGGAAGTCCTCAGAACCCATCCATTACACAGCGATGCCCCATATACTTAGTGTCTCTCCTTCTACCCTTTGTCCTTGCTTAAAGCAAAAAGACATGTGCAAAATGGGTGCCAAAGAAGACCAGGGAATTAAGGCTGTGGTGATGGTAATCAAATGGCTTTCTTGTTAAATGTTCATTATTCAAGCCCATGGGCACCTTCTTGGGAGGCTCTGGATACAGTTTAATTTCTGTTTGAGACTGTCCTAAATGAAGGCTCCCAGGGTGAAGTCCAGCCAGCAGCTGCCTCATTAACATATCTAGCACCACACGCAAATATCTATAGTCTCAGTGTGTTGGACTCCAAAGGGAATTTCTATTACTGGGAAGAACCGTGTTGAGGGCGACAATCTTTTTAGTGTCATTAGGGTAAATGAGATGGTAATGGAAGTGCAGATTATAGCAACTTCAGTAATTTATTTCACACTCCCCCATCAGGGTAGCAAACAGTCAGCATCCTTAACTGAAATGTAAATGAATGGTAAATTATGAAATATGTATTATGAAAAGTAAAACATGGCCCACATGGAAGATCAGAAATGAAAGGTTTTATGAAGTTGGGAAAATGAGTCTGAAATGTTAATTGCTTGGCAGGGAGTAGCTCACACCACCAGGGCATGGGGTGGCAGTGAAGGGAGGAAAGTCGTTTCCCCCACAGTCCGTGGGATTGTCTCCTCTGGAGGAAGCAGTGTGTGCAGACAGAGCCCTGCCCACGTGCCCTCCTGGAGACAGAATTCAAGGGAAGGAAAAGCAGGGATAATTGAAGCACTGTGTTAGAGGAGATCAAGGCCATGGTGAAGGTGACACAGTGCCTTCTTTTTTGGATCAGTCCTTTGGATGAACTGGGATAATCCAAAACTCTACAGAGAAAACAGGAGACAGCACCACACTTGAAAATTTTCCTGACCCTTGTTGTTCCCCGCTTCGTAGAAAATAGGCATCTTCGTCCAAACTTGAAATAGAGGGAGAGGGGTGCACAATATTTAAAGGATGAGATAGCACAGGAATCCCCCCAACCAGTCCACCCCATTCCTCCATACCCCCAGGGTCCATTTAAGGGATGGAGCTGGGTTGGGTTCTGTGTTGCCTTTGGAGCTGCTGTCTTTTCTTTGGAATCCCGTGATTGACAGCTCTGTCATTAGGGACAGCAGGGGGCTTTGAAGAGGCAGTGGATTAGCCTCTCATTGCTGCTACAAGGAATTACTGTGGACTCAGGGGCTGAAAACAGCAGAGATGTATTATCCTAAATTTCTGGAGGAAATCAGGCTGAGTGGGCTAAAGTCAAGCTGTGGGCAGGGCTGTTTCCTCTGGAGGCTCTGGGGGAGGATCTATATCCTCTTCTAGGTCACCTCCGCCAGAATCTTTGCTGTGTGACCACTATGAGTATCCAGCCAGGGTGCGCCCCCAGACCTCCTGCCCGCTGACTGCTTCTCTCTTATAAGGACCCTCCTGATGACCTCGTGGTCACCAGGATTATCCAGGCTCATCTCTAATCTCAGCATCCTTAATTTAATCACATCTGCGAAGACCTTTTTACCATATAAACTAATAAATTCACAGTTTTCAGGGTGAGGGTATGAGCATCGTTAGGCACCTTTATTTGCCCTACCACAGGACGCTATTTAAATATTCCAATTTGTTTAATTTAAATTCAAATAATTTAAATATTTAAATTTAAAATAGTAAATATTGTTTATTTAACATTTAAATATGACTTAAATAATATTTTATTTAAATATTATTCATCAGCAGGACTAATTCTAGGGTGATGCCGAAGTGTCTATGTTTGTCTCAGCAATTGGCCGAGGCTGAGTGAAGGGAAACGGAATTTAATTGGGCAAATGCATAGCCATTCCTGGCCCCTCTACTTGGGGGGGTGGCTCCCACTGTGGTGCTGGATAAGGGGTAGATTCTAAAGTTTTTTGCTTGTCTGAGTCACTTGTCCTCTGTGGCAGACATCCACAAAGTTCTTGAGAATATACACTAAGAAACACAAAGCTGAGTCAGGATGACCCCCTACCTTCAAGAAGTCCCTGGGGAAGTTAGAGATGAAACCAATGCCGTCAGCACTAACAAGAGAAAGGTCTGCAGGGAGGAGCGTGGGGCCAGGAAAAGGGTGGTGAACTTGGCCTTTAGACGGGGGCTGGTGGGGAGGCAGGGCAGGATTCATAGAGAAATGGGGGTTTCATCCTAAAGGAAAGGTAACAGGTTTCCAGCCAGTGATATAGGGCAAGAGCATCCGAAACTATACTGTCAGCTTCACAAACGGCTTTGTAAACATTTCAAAGGATGCACATTGCTTTTGGTCTAGTTACACATCCTTTCTGAGTAAGAAACCGTTGATATTCATGAAACAGGGTCCAAGGCTGTAATTACAGGCTAAGTTCTGGGGTGAGTGTGTCATTTGTCAGGGCGCAGGATCTGCACAGAGATGCCCACTCCTGCCTCCCGGCTCTCTCCTGCTAACTGCAGAAAGCAAAGCTTACGTTCTAATCATCATGGTTTGAGGCCTGACCACTTGATTTCTCCGGGAGTTGTTGCCAGCAGACGGGATTCTGGGGATAGTAAGAATATGATGAGTTGGGAGCCAGATGACTTTTCTTTTAAGGCTTTATTTATTTATTTGAGAGAGAGAGAGAGCATGAGTGGCGTTAGGGGTAGAGGGAGAGGGAGGAGCAGACTCCCCGCTGAGCAGGGAGCCCGAGGTGGGGCTCAATCCCAGGACCCTGGGACCATGACCTGAGCCAAAGCAGATGCTTAGCCAACTGAGCCCTCAGGTGCCCCTGAGTGTGGATTTTGTTACTTACTGAGCACAGGACCTAGTATAAATCACCTCAGTGTGTATGTCATTTCCCAGTTGTGAAACGGAATTATTTTGAGAACATAATACTATCAGTGGAAACACTGATTTTCACAGACAGTAAACTGCAAGGCACTCAGCTCAGGTTGGCTGATTGTTGTTGCTGTTGTAACAGGAAGTATGTGCTTCTGGGAACACACAAAGGCACATACAACAGTGATCGTGAGTGACACCAGAGGCCACAGGCCAGGATTGGGGTGCAGCCTCTCTACCAGGGAGCCTGCAGAGTTCCGTTCCAGCACAGGTGGAGGAAGGAAGAGGACCAGTGGCCAAAATCAAATGGTGATTTTATTATTATTATTTTTTAAAGATTTTATTTTTATTTATTTATTATTTTTTAAGATGTTATTTATTTATTTGGCAGAGAGAGAGAGATCACAAGTAGGCAGAGAGGCAGGCAGAGGGAGAGGGGGAAGCAGGCTCCCCACTGAGCAGAGAGTCCAAGCAGGGCTAGATCCCAGGACCCTGAGATCACGACCTGAGCCGAAGGCAGAGGCTTTAACACATTAAGCCACCCAGGCGCCCCTCAAATGGTGATTTTAGAGCCTGCAGGCCTTTTGGGCACTTGAAAGTCCTAGGAAGGAGAATTATTCCTCCTTGAATGGATTGTGGTTATGGTGTGTGAGTGCATGGGTGTGTGTGTGTGTGTGTGTGTGCACATGTAAAAGTGTGGGGTATTGCATGTGCATGTGTGTGTGTGTGTGTGTAGGGTAGAAGGGGAAGTGGGTTAGGCATTAGGCCTTTATTCCCAGAAAACATTCCCAGAAAACAAACCTTAGGACCTCTGAGCCGGGGCTAGGTTGACACATGCTGATCTGCAGGCCACTGGACCAGACTGTAGGCTGTATACGTCAAGAATCTTCAAGACATCTCTCTGCAAATGGGCGAAGATAGGGATGGACCAGAAACCAAAGGGACCGCACAACCATGGAAGTGGAAGACCGCATTGTGGACAGGACAGGGGGAAACGTGCCCTTTCTCCAAGACTGTCCATCCCATCAGGCTGGGGCCATGGCTGCAGGAGAGGAACGAGTTGAAGAGGAGGTCTGGTGTCTTTCTGGCTAAGGTTCATTGTCACTGACCAGCTCTCCCGCAGCCAGCTGCAAGCGTCCATCCTATGTCTGCTCCCACATTTATAGTTTTTGAGGTGTTTTCCTTGTTTGCTGGCTGCAGAAGTCACAGCTGCCATGGAGCCAGACCGCCCAAGTCTTCCCCACACCTACTGCATTTTCAGCACAATCTATTTCCAATCTCAGGTAATCTGCTGACCAGAGGTCCTTGGTGTTCCCTGACCCCTATGAGAAATCTTAGCCCCCTGCATGACTTGCGTTAGGATTGTGTCACTTTCCAAAGCCCTCTTTGATCTGCTTTACCTTGGATTTTGCTGTGCATATTATTCATCATAGTTCAATGTCTGTTTCTCCCAGGGAATTTGCAGCATCACATGTTTCTCCCACAGCTAATCCATGATGCAGAGCTTCCTTAAGAAGCAGAGAGGAAATAAGCCTGTGTCAGACTGACCTGAGGATGTTCCTCCCATCCCACTGGCTTACTGAGTTTCTTAGACGTGGACGGAGGAAGACTGCCATCCATGTCAGGGCAGATTTGCTTACTGGCCTCGGTTTATGCTGAAGAAATACCTCTTTATCCAACGGGTCACTTGATGATCATAAGAGGACCTCCAGCTAGAAAGAAAGGAGGTGGATCTTGTTGCTGATTCTCTAGCTGAGACCGTGGAAAGCGTGTCTTACCTAAGCCACCTGCCATTTCTGGTCTGGTCAAGACAATGATGGCAGCCTCTGAGCTCCATCTGTTCAGAGGGATCTGCTTGCAAAGAAGTTCTTACAAACATCTGAGTCTACATGAATGCCAACTAGTCCATCAGCTTTGGTCAAGTCAGTCACATGGTGTGACCACCCAGGATTTTTTTAAAAAAGACAAGTTGAATCACTTGTTTGAATTTCCCAGCCAACACTGGGTCCATTGAGTCCGTCTGTACCATGTAGACGAGAAGGAAGGAAAATACCCTTCTTGGGTAATCGTTAAGGGGGATTGCAAAAATTTCACCAGTTACATTTTTTGAGGTGTTTTTCCTTGCTTGGGCTGGCTGCAAGACTCCCTTTTTCATTTTTAGCTCACGGAGCTTTTATATTCCATTCCCCACCTCTATGCCACGTCTCAGCATATGTTCCTTGCTTTATCTTTCATTTTGGTGAATCAGAAAAAGGAGGTACTTGTGATGTGCCAAACAAGTCTCACGGAAAACCAATAAAGAGAAAAATTAATGAAGAATCAAGCGTACTCTTGCAAGTCTTGGAAGCATTGTGATAATAGCTCTTTGTTGCTCTTTAAATGGCCTCCTTTCACCTGCAGTTTCAGAAAACTGGACCCAGCTCCTTTGCACGGCATAAACAAAGATTCATAATCTGCTGCCAGTGGCTTTTCTTTTTACTTTATATGCAACTCTTCACTACATACAACCTGCTGTCCAGACACACGGATTCGTCCATGCTGTGTCTGGATGGTCCATAAATATTTTGCCTGGGAAATTTCTGCTCATTCTTTGGAATATAAATGGAAAGCCCCTTGAAGCCACTTAAAAATATATCGTGTTTATTAAGATTTAAATCACACACCATAAAATTCAACACTTTAAAGTATACAATTCAGTGGGTTTTAGTGTCATTTCAGAGTTGTGTAACCATCACCTCTGTGCAATTCCAGAACATTTTTATCGCCCCTTATGCATTGGTAGTCACTCTCACACTCCCTCCTCCTAAGCTGTGGCAATTACTGATGTACTTTCTCTCTCTGTGGATTTCTGTATTCTATACATTTCTTAGAAATGGAACCCTACAAATGTGGCCTTTTATGTCTGGCTTTTTTCTCAGAACAAAAGGTTTTCAGGGTTCATTTCTGCTGCAGCATGCCTTAGTACTTTATTCATATTTATGGCTAAATTATATTCCATTGTGGAGATAGACTATATTTTGTTGTTTATTTTATTAATTGATGGATATTTGGGTTGTTTCCAGCTTTTGACTCTTGTGAATATCATTGCTGTGAACATTCATGCATAAGTTTTGTATGGACATAGGTCTTAAATTATCTTGGGTATATAGCTAGAAGCAGAATTTCTGGGTCATATGATAATTTTATATTTAACATTTTGAGGAATAGAGGTCTTTGTGAATGGCTGCTTGAGGTCAGCAAGGCTTATGAATCAGGCCAATTAAAATGTCTATGGAGGCTTCCATCTGAGGCTCTAGAATCTCAGTATAACCCATCAATACAGAATTCATCTCTGGCTCTTTTTTGCTGCCATTATCCCTGACCACAGGGATAAGATTCTTTGGATGTGTTCGTAGCAATTAGGACAGCAAATTCAAGGGAATAATTGCTTGTGTCTTTCCCATAAATGAAACATAGAACAGTGTTCTCCAACGTTAGGTCATGAAACTTTAGGTCATGAAACCCTTGGAGTTCTTAGAAGTATTCTCACGGATCCCTAGATTTTAAATGTTTTATTCTAATTGATAGTATATAAAAGGTATTCTGGACCATCAGCATAACCATTTCTGATCCAAGGACTACCTTGCAATTGCAGAATCCATTGTGTTTATGAGAATGATGTAACCCAGGAGAATTGTCATAACTGCCATCGGGTAATGAGATGACATACATAGGCTCAATTCAGTGATATTATGACATAAGGTATGAGCAAAGATTTTGAAAATGGTGGGAAACTCCTTCTCCTCATAGAATATAGGCAAGACAGACTCAAAAGAGCTTCTGCTTCAAACATCTAGACTAGATTCACAGAGTGAAGAACAACTTTACTTCAACAAATGATCATCTGTCCAACTGCTTTTGTATTTCTTTGAGTTGCATTAGTTTACATTTTTGTTTAAATATAATTAGTAAGACTGCTTTTGCTGTAAGACTGCAAAATAGCTAGCAATATAAAGAATATGCTTCAATATTTTGTTTGAAAACAATTAACATTTAAACATTTTCAATGCAGGAGGCCATGTTATTTTTCCCCTTTAAAAGGGTCTAATTTTTTAAGTTTGAGAAATAATTATGACGATCATTACTGACATATAATATCTGTTTCCATTAGAACTAATAAATTATTATAGGGACAAAAAGAAGTTGAGATTGTTATTTTCATATTCACCAATTGTTATGGAGAAATAAGCTTCCATGGTCTGGAAGATGATCCTTTATCCATTGAATATATAAGGAATTTCCATTGTGTGTCTTGAAAGGGATGGGTAGGAAGTATACGTGAATGAAGTTACGTGAATATACTTCTTTCATATTAAAAAAACAACAGTGTAGCTGATGATACATTTACCTGCTGTCCATCTGCAGTGGTACAGAGACAGTGAAGGGTGGAAGGTGCTTTGGTGGGCAGGAGATTAGGAGCCCATTGGAAGGAGGCAGCTGATAAGTAACTGCTACCCGACATTTTCAACAGGAATGTTGGTTCACTGTTCCCAAATTTTATGCAACGTTTTAAATGGAAGTCAGACAGGTTGAGATTCTTTTCTGTAACATATTTTTTTTTAAATATTTTGGTTTAAGAAAACATTTTTTTTAACATTGAGGATCCCTCTGTAGGTCACTTACAGAAGAGCTTTACCTACAGCTGCAACCCTCAATTGAATGTTCATTTTCTCATGGAATTAGGGCTGTGCACATCAGCGTCAGCATTTGAGTGTACCAACACTGATTTATTAAAGCACACAAGCAGGGGAGGGAGGCAGAGGTACATGACCACCCTTATATTGTCTTCCTGAATTCCTGTAGAATAGGGTAGACATTTCCAAATGCTTCATAAATCTCTGGCTCTAGTACTTTTT
>JAQQSY010002701.1:0-13490 GCA_028646535.1 Procyon lotor
GGAGATTTTCTGCCTCTGCCCCTCCCCATCCTCTCTTTGTCTCTCTCAGATAAATAAATACACCTTTAAAAAATGATGAGAGTAGGGGCGCCTGGGTGGCTCAGTGGGTTCAAGCCTCTGCCTTCAGCTCAGGTCATGATCTCAGGGTCCTGGGATCGAGCCCCGCGTCGGGCTCTCTGCTCAGCAGGGAGCCTGCTTTCCCCTCTCTCTCTGCCTGCCTCTCTGCCTACTTGTGATCTCTCTCTGTCAAATAAATAAATAGAGTCTTTGAGAAAAAATGCTGAGAGTAGTCAATATGCTTACAGGCAATATTTTCAGATGATAAACATACTCTCTATAACTTTCAAAGGACCAAGTTGCGATATTGCATTCTCTGATTCATCTTACATTCGAAGGAGTTAATTCTGTATCTGTCCCAATTTGCAGACATCCAATGACACCTTCGAAATCCCCCTCATGTTGACTGGAAATGTGGTGTTAAGGAAGAGGCTCAACTATGAAGACAAGACTCGGTACTTTGTCATCATCCAAGCTAATGTGAGTATTCAGTCTCCCTAGCTTCCCTCTGGGGAACTTAGGAAGTAGAGAACCCGCCTCGAAATGTATACGTGCTCTTTGGTGTGATTTATGGCCTCAACCGCGTAGGCTGCCCACAGCATGATGTGTAAGTTACATTCTTCTAGATGGGGAATGGGATGGAAGAGGGCAGGAGGATTGTTTCTCCTCACTGTTTCCTTCCCTCCGGATCATTCACACCCACTCTTCAATAATTTGCCCTCAGCTCACACTGAGGTATTTTCTCAAAGTGTGATACATGGAACCTCAGCAGCAGAATCACCTTGGGAGGATATTAAACATGCAGATTCCTGGACCCAACCTCAGACCCTCCCCATAAAATTTTCAGAGGGTAGAAGTGGAATGCCTACACGGTTATTAACTCCCCAGGGGATTCCAGAGCGCAGTAAAGGAAGAGAAAAACTGTCCAATGGGCAGTCTTCTCCGCCATGGCTGCCCTTTCTTGAGTAGTTGGTCACTAGGTGTCAGCTCTGAGGACCAGAGCCGGGATGTGTGCACCAGAGGAAGGGGACGTCAGGAAAATAGATGCTTACATAACATGTACTTTTATTATGATTTTAATAAAATCATAAATAAAATTCGTGTGGATCAAGTGTTGGTTTGACAGCTCACGCGTATCACCAAGGACTCAGGTTACTTCTCTCTTTATGCTGTGCCCTTTCTGAAACTTGGTTATTTTTCCAGCGCCATATTTGTCAGGTGAATACCACAGCCATAAGCATCATGACTGTGTTTCAAGTCTGAGGGTAAGCAGGGGGCATGGGGGCAAAACTAAGACTCTAATTCTGTTTGTTTACTCCTCCTTGTCTGCGAGGAAACCCGTCCCAAGTCCGCTCCTACCCAACTTCCCCTTCTGGCCTGGGATCCCAGGAGGTGGCGCAGAGAAAGGAGATTGAAGAAGATTGTATGTAGCAAGGGGGAGTGAGGTCATCACCTCTGGGTTATACCAGGTTCTGGGCTGGACACGCTGATAACCTGGGGGCCTGGGCAGGGAGACGAGGGAGGAGGAGATGGGAAGGAGGAGGAGACGGGGAAGAAGAGTTGATTAACAAGAAGGGGGCTGGTATTTCCGCAGACAACTGCTAGGGCTGGCTACAGATGGCTTCCAACATGGACAGAGGTCCATAGCAAGCGACAGGATCGTGTCCCGACAGGTCTTGAGACTCTGAAGCCAGCCTGTGCCTATAAGGACTCCTAGGCATTGTCTTCCTCTTCATGTAGCAGAACAGAAAGCAGAGGGGGGCAAGAGGAAAGCATCCCCCATCAGCTCTTCTGAACAAGTTTATATGCAACAAAGTGTCACTCAGTGGATGGCCATTTTTGCCCTAAAGATATTTTGCCAATAAGGGGGGGGGAGGATTTTTGTATTTGTATATTTATATTTAAATATATACTTTATACCTATATATTTATATTAATAATTTATACACGTATATAAATATATTAAATTATATATAAATATATTTATTTTTAAGTAACATATATAATATATATAAGTTTATTTATTATATATTAGGTAGGTAGTAGATATAGATATCTAGATAGAAATCTAATTTTCTGAAGCCACATTTCTAGATTTACATTCAAAATTCTCCAGTTGATTGTTTTTCAATTCATTGTCTTGGCATCCAGGGATAGAGGCTAATGAAAGAACAGCAGATATAAGAATAAGTAAAATCTACTGGCCTCTTGGTAGATTGAGTAGATTTGAGTCCCTCCAAACCCTGAAATCTTTCTTTTTAAATATTACTGCCATGCAAGTGAAAATGAGAAGAAAAAATACAGTTTCCCTTGCCTGGATCAGAATCTCTAATAAAATGTAAAGAAAAGTAAGATTGCTCTTGAATGTATTTGAAAACTCGTTTTTATTGTGCTATTTAAAATGAGGTATTATTTTTTTTTTTTAAAGAAACACAAGCTAAAACATCTGAGTTGCTGTTTAATTTAAAATATTTATAAAGACATCTGGAACGATTTGTATGCGATTTGCTAGCCTGCCCGTAAGTGCGGGAGGGAACGTTAAATTTTTAGCATTTCAGGGATAAAATTATGAAAGAGAATGCTATGCATGAATCATCAAAATGAAGCAATGAAATTGGCAAGAAATTAAAGAAAAGGTTAATTTACCTGTAACAACTTTTGTTATAAACTTAAATCATACAGTATAGAAGGTGAATGTTAAATTTAGGAGATGAGAAGCTTTTTAGTGTGTTTAAAAACTTTCAGAGCTGTATCCTTTTAATGGCTTTAGGATATATCAAAATTAAGATGCATTAGAACTTATCCAACTATACTTTTCGGTATTTTGGGTTTTTTTTGTGTTTGTTTGTTTCATTTTGTCTTTTTCAGCATGGGATGGCGTCTATCCTCATGACTCGTGAGAGGCAGTGAGTTTAATATTGTGGCAAAAGCATGAGTTTTAGAACCACGTTGCCTGGATTTAAGTGGTGCCATTGACTAGCTGTGTGTCTTTGGACATATGTTACGTGTGTGCAGCACTTTAGTCGAAAATGGATAAGTAAGGGGCACCTGGGTGGCTCAGTCGGTTAAGGGTCTGACTCTTAATTTTGACTCAGGTCATGATCTCAGGGTTGTGAGATTGAACCCCAGTCAGGGTCTATGCTTAGTGGAGAGTCTGCTTGAGATTCTCTCTCTCCCTCTGCCCCTCCCCTTGTGTGTGTTCTCTCTCTCTCTCATATAAATAAAATATTTAAAAACTGATAATTTAATAATGGAATTTCTATGAGAAGATATGCATATGTATGCATGGATAGGTATATGCTTTTAATCTTACTAAATAATGCCATATTATTTTCCCAAGTATTACAGCAAATCACTCCCCCACAAATGGTAAGGAATTCCTCATTGTGTCTACACCTTAGACACATGATTTACTAAACCAGTGGGTTGTTGGAACTGAAAAGCTGGCTCATACTTGCTTGAGGACCAGTTGTGGGTCTCCTCCCAGCTCCTGAGTTCAGGGACCTCACCTTCGTGGCCCTGGTGGTAGAGCCTAGAGTAACAATTTTAAGTAACGAATTGTATACAATTTGTATAGTAACAATTGATACAATTGAAAGTAACAATTGATACAAATCAGAGCTTCTCTTGGAGAGTTGATTGCTAACCAGGGACTGGTTTGCATATGCCAACTTCTGTGTCAGGGAGCAAGAATCCCTGTCCTCTCACAGGCCCTTCTACCTGGACTAAGGGTCTATTTGACATGAGACAGATTCACAGAAGAAAATCAAATATAATAGTTGTATCCTATGGGGAATCCACATAGACATGGGAAGTCCAAAGACAGTCAGGCAGGGTGAGGACTCTGTGTCATCTTGAACAAGGGAGAAGGGTCTAAGGGTCTGAATCCACATAGACATGGGAAGTCCAAAGACAGTCAGGCAGGGTGAGGACTCTCTGTCACCGTGAACTAGGGAGAATGGTCTGGGGGTCTGGGACTTCAGAAGAAAGGGGTGTATCTCACAGGGGAATAAGAAAAGCATACATCTGATAATTAGATGTTGGCCCTGCCATACAGATGGGTCACTCAGATGAAACTTATCTCTGTTAATAACATTTATTCTGGGAAAGACCCCAATCTAGATTCTTCTGTGTGATTAAGGGAAGAACAAAATTTATCTTGAGCCTGCGGTCTAAGGTGCCTTCAACTCAAAATATGCCAAAGTTGTACATTTCGGGAGCTGTCCTGAACCCCTTCATCTATATAATTTATATATTTATATTTACACAGAATCCTAAAACCCATGGATTGTTACATGTTTCTAATTATATTTTTATTGTCTTTGGGGTTTTTTGTTATTATTTTGTCAGTGGTATGTAAATCAGTGTACAGTGTAGATCATGTACATTAAAAACCTGCATTATTATCTTGGAGTCATAAAAAGAGTTGAATTATGAGCAATCAATCTTGATTTTAAAGTAGATGGTATCTAACAGAGTAGAGGTCTGATGATAAATTACTGAAATTACTCAATTTGGATCTGGTTTTGCTTATGGTACAAAGATTTGATTGATGTGCAAAGGAAACTATTCAAATTTCACATAATTAGGAAGTTTCTTTTTATCCATGTGGATATGTTGTTACTCTTAAATAAGCCCAGAGAGTTTTGGTTAGCATAGATAAGAAAACTTGTCACTTGTTTTATTGAGAATATTTGCAACATTATTACCCACAGTTCATTTTACATATGAATATGCAATGAGGGAATGATTAATTCTAGAAAACAGAAGGAAAAGAAATTTAAAGAAAGTTCAGAGATGTACCAAGATCAGTAGGTTTCCTTTTTGTTGAAATTTCCAATATAATGTGTACCACAGACTCCCAATATTGATATATTGCCCTAAATTACAAAGGAATCAAACTCATCTCTTTACACATAGACACTATTCAAAACTAGCTCTTTTGTATTAGCATTATCCTGAGGGAAGGATTCTTATGTACTCAAGAGCTCTTGATTCATTGTCAGAAAGAAGAAGTTTACATTTAATTTAGAATCATGGCCAGAGTAATTTCTAAGTTACTTTATCAATAACAGGGCAAATTTAATATTTTATCAAATATCAAATATCTAGAATAGGGACACTAATTGTCTTTCATAATAAGATAGTGTAATTCCTAAAAATACTATTTTTCATCTCTTTTCTCTTAATGTTATGAATATTCAGAACAGTATGTGAACATTGTAATTATATGGGCTTTGATGTAAAAAAAAATCACTTTGTGCACTTTTGGATATCAACTTATGTAAACAACTTTTCAAAAGTTGTTTACCTTCCCTCCCCTCTACTTCCTACTGATTTTAGAGTAGGTGCTAAACAGTACACCCATTGTTTTTAGCTCTGCCAATGTTTTGGGTGTATTCTGGGGAATAGGACCATGATGCTTGGTGGTCAACAAATAGAAAATATTCGACTCCTAAAGACATGCAAGCTTGTGGAGATGAAGATGTGATGCTATTCTATCTACTGGTAAGCATAAAAATCAAGGACAATTAGGTAAATGTCTCAAGCAAGCAAACAAATAAAAAAGCACTTCCAAGAAAAAAAAAAAAAAAAGTCCTAAAATGTTTAGACCTACGCAGTCTTGTCGCTTCTTTTTTTCTCATTTTCATAAAGGCATCTAACGCACTTAAGTTACTCTAGGATAAGTTTTAAATTTTCAGTCAGTGATATTTCATCTTTCATGGGTGGCCAGAAACGAGACAAACACGTCCCTGGTCTTCAGTAACTGAGTCAGGGTCGGAAAACTCAGGGCATCTCTAATTATGTTGCATCTTTTTTTTTTTCTTTGTCTACTGCGAATACCTGATAAGGTAATGAGAGAGTCTTTAATATATGTATCTATGAGTTAGTCTCCCAGGTGCTTCTAGCTGTTTTCTTAAAGCTACAAACCACTTGAATACCAATATTTAACTTAATACACTTCTCAAAGGGGGCAGGTAAGTGAGTGATTTAAGAAATTAGCATTCATCCCATTTGATCAAAGAATAGTGGGCAATTAAACCAGTTTTCAGCAAGAAAGCCTTTTGATTGAGATAAAGGGATTGAAGCCTCACTTATCATCTGACAGCAGTGGTGTTTTATTGGCTTAACAGTGTCATAGTTTAAATATTTGCAATTTTATATAAAAAAAAGCGCAGGTTGTGACAATGGATTAGTTAGCTCTGAGCTATTTCTAAAAGTAAATATCTTTGAGGTTCTCTGTGCTTAAAAAGAAATTAGTTCTTCATTGCAATGTATTGATGAAACTTCTTACTTATTTAGTAAATAATTCATTCAAAGACAACAGGCGTCTCTGCTCTCCCAGCGTTTGTTACAGTTTCGTCCTGAAGACTTGTACGTTGTGTTGCCATCATCTGGGGAGAGAGGAGTGGAGGCTTCAAATAGAGATGCTAAGGATTCTGGGGCCAAGTCAGGGCAGCTTTCCTGTGAAACGCTGACAGAATGTTCCAGCTAGGTCACATCCCACCCTTTCCTGACTATTTCTTATGGCTTTCTTGATTCTGTGTTGAAGATATATATATATATATATATATATACACGCTCTTAAACTCCTGCATTTCAGCTTTGGTGCTGGATTTTTCTTTATATCACCTGCCTTTCCTTGTACAGCTGAACTCATGATTGTTAGATAGTGACTTGTTTTTATGGCATCTAATTAAAGTTTCCATGTAAGTTAATGCTTAGTGTTACCAAATGTATAAATGACATGTGAAAGAATGATGCACACTGAGAAAATACAAGTTAAACAAACTTGGATAACTTTTAAAAGAGATGCATTCTTTTTTTAAAAGATTTTATTTATTTATTTGACAGAGAGAGATCACAAGTGGGCAGAGAGGCAGGCAGAGAGAGAGGGGGAAGCAGGCTCCCTGCTGAGCCGAGAGCCTGATGCGGGGCTCGATCCCAGACCCTGAGATAATGACCTGAGCCAAAGGCAGAGGCTTTAACCCACTGAGCCACCCAGGCGCTCCAAAAGAGATTTATTCTTGCTTACCAGTTACAGCTAGAGCTTCTAAATCAATGAAATATGGTCTTATTTTAAATATTTAAAAATGAAAAATATCTTAATTTCATAAAGGAAATAAGAGAAATGAGGAATGAAAATGGGAGAAATGGAGGAAGGAATTGTTTTTTGGAAGGATAGTCTTTAATCTGTTTTAGATTCTCACATAGCAACGAATGGAAATGTAGACATCAGGAAATCACATAAAACATTCATGCAGATAATTATGTTTTATTTATACCACTCCCAATTTAGAATGTTATTTCTTTTATGTAACATTTTACTACAAAGAGCAAAAGGTTCTTTTCATTTCGGTTTTTATCTGAATTGCCAGGGGCTATGTTTTAGATGAATTTTTTAGATCAAATTTGCTTCTAAACTGGGAGAAGTACTAAAACCACGTGGGCTTACACATGCTCAGTGGGCAGGAGACGTAGCTCCAGATTTCTCCTCGTGTTTTATAACACATTTTAACGACAAATCGTGGGGAAGCTCCACACGTGTAGAGAGACTGCTGGCATTTTTCAGTGCTACCTGTCTGTTTAGAGAAGTGAAGAAGAAGTTTAGAGAAGAAGAACAGGATGGATCACCCCAAAATATGCCTCCCTGGCAGAAGGATTATTTCAGGCTCATTATGTTTTCAAAACGACAGACAACAGAAGAGCTCTGAAAACCATGTAGAAACACTTCCCTGTTGGAAGAGCACTTCACGCTCACACGGGGCATCTCCACCTGCAAGGGCGTGTAAAGGGTGGAATGACTGAATCTGGATAAGCTCCCGTCAGTGGGGAAGGTCCGCACGTGCACCTGCAAGACAGCTACTCCCATGTCTACTGTGCTTTGCCTGGAAACCTGGCTCTCTCCCGCCCCCGAATCTTCTTTAGCAGGAGTTGGTATTTAAGGTGATAGCTTTGGCCATTTGGGGGAGTTATTCAGATTTCCTGGTGTCTGTGTGTATACAGTAGGTGCACGTGTCATTAAACTGCTTGGGTTTTCTTCCTGCTAATCTGTTTTCTATTACATGAGGACTCAGCCAAGAAGCTAGAAGGGTATAGAGAAAATTGTTTTTCTTCCCTGGCAGTAGCTTCTCTAGCATTTTGTTTCCAAGTGAAAATTCATTATTTTATAGGTCAGCACTTTGTAAGCAGTATCTTTTCTCAATATTATAGCTGAACCCATATGAATTGGCTCCTTGGTGAGTCAGAAACTGCATCACGTGGGTGGTTGCACAAAGAAAAACTTTATTTGCAGCAAATAAGGAGATCACGGGTGAATGATTTCCAAAACAATAACGCCTCAAGCAAGGGTGGATATGTTCCTTTTATTTAGGGTTCAGTGAATAGGGATGATAGGGGAGCCTTGTCATCATACACAGAGGTAGACATGAGGTCACGTATATATGTCTTAAGGAAACCAGCCTATACATGCATTGTATATTTTGTAAATGAGGCTCGTGTTCCTCCTTGGATGGATATTTTAGTATTATAATGAGGTAAATGTGGTCATCAGTCATTCCAGAGATCATGAATCGGGGATTAAGCTCAAAGTGGTCACAGTCTGGGCCAGCTCCAGGTCTTGTCAGGGCAGTTGCTTGAGGAAGAGGTGGTTTCTGGTTCCCATTTGTCTGAGTTAAGAGATAAGCTGGGGAGAAGAGCTCAAGGGAAAACGTGGCTCAAAATTTGATGAGTACAGCAGGTGGGCAGTCAAGGTCAGGTCTTGGGGTCTAGCGGGTGACAATAGGAGATACAAGTCTACGCATTCATTCATTGATGGATATTTTGACTGCTGCCAACTTTTGGCCATGGTGAATAGTGCTGCTAAGAACCTGTTTATAAGTATAACTACTTTCTGGAGTTGCACAGAATAGAATTTTAAGGAGAGAGAAAAAATAGTGTAAGTTCTCAAAAAAACTGAATGCTATGAAAGTAAAGACACTCTAGATTACACCATCATGAGTGACAAACCACCACCACCACTCTCCCAGTGGATGTCCTGAACGGAGATGACTCGGGTCCAATATTTCTTCCTTGTGTCCTGCTGAACTCTCTTTCAATAAATATAATCACTGTAAATGAAATGTAATGTAATGAAATCACTTCCACTCTTGAACATGGGCTGCACCTGGTGGTTTTTTTTTTTTCCCTAAAGAAATGAAAAAGGAAAAAAGAGTAAATTGACAGTGGGAAAATCTGATGAACACAACCTCAAGCAGATGATCAAGGTTAGCATAAAGGATGAGTCGGGTTAATAATGTATACTCTTGATATAATGTGATGAGATGACTGTGGACTTCTACGATCTTCTTCCCCAAAATGCATCACCCCCATCTGATCTTGAGAAAAACATCAAATTCCCCCACTGAAGAGCACGCTAAAAAACACCTGATGAGTAGTCAACATTGTCAGGGTAATCAAAAATAAAGGAAGTTGGAGAAATTTTCAGAGCCAAATGGATCCTGAGAAGATGTGATGACTACCCGTAGGTGGAGTCCTGGAAGGGATCCAGGGATGGAAAAGGCATATCCCAAATTAGTGATGTCTCAGAAGTAGGGATCGTAGTAACAACGTGTCCTCAAAGCAAAAAGTACACCCAGCCATGCTGAGTAAGGGATACCTTACTGTTTCTATAAGAAGGACACCAAATGAAGTCTGAACTCAAGTCACCTGAAAGGACTAGAACATTGTTAAGACCCCAGACGGGAGTTCTCCTCACAAGAAATCTTTTTTTCTTTTTCTTTTTTTTTCCTGTCTCTGTACGAGATGATGAATGTTATCTAAACCTATTGTAAGATCCTTTCACATATATGAATATCATATCATTATGTTGTACACCCTAAACTCATGTGCTATATGCCAATTATATCTCAGTAAAACTGGGGAAAACCAAACAAGGGGAAAAAAAAAAAACACCAAAATCTGTGTTCTCTTGGCAATACAATGTCTCATGGAAAAGAGAGGAAGTTGCATAGATAATTGCCATAATTATACAAGGGTACTCTTCCTAGGAACTGTAACTTTAGAGTCCCAAAGAATGAAGAAGCAAAATAAAACCGTTATCATCTAGAAGCTCAGAAAACTAGGTTATTTCAATGACAACGCTGTACTCCCTGAAGACTGGCAATGCTGATCTCAAAATACCTGGTAACAGAAAGGCTTGTGTGAGCCATTAAACACCCCAAATTTCTCTGTCAAAAGTGCAGCAGACCTGGCAGATTTTCTTCTCTTCCCTTTTTTTCTCCTTCATTCTACTTTTTTGAGGATTTGTTTTTTGTTTGTTGTTTGTTTTTAGAAATAACCAAAATTTATCTAGTTTCTCTCTTTAAAAATAAAAAAGATTTTTTATTTTTATCTCAGAGAGAGTGAGAGAGAGAAAGAGAAAGCATGAGTTGGGTAGGGGAGAAGCAGGCTCCCCACTGAGCAGGGAGTCTGATGCAGGACTCAATCCCAGGACCCTGGGATCACGACCTGAGCAGAAGGCAGACGCCTAACCAACTGAGTCACCCAGAAATCCCTAAAATTTGTCTATCTTGTTTGAAACATCATCAAAAATCAAAGACAGAGCTAGGTGGGGGTGGGTTAGGGGAATCAGGAGCCATCTGTGTTTGCTAGTCAGCCTTCTTGGAGGGAAAGTGGAATCGTGTCGTACTGCAAGGGTGGGGGATGGTTCACGGCTTGGAGCAGGCCCCCTGTGGACCTTAGGCTCCTGTTCCCCCACAGAGCCTGGGAAGTGGGCTCTGTGGTTGCGTTTCAAAGAGACGGCTCCCAGGTCCTTGAGGAGGAGTGTTGGATTATAAAACTGACCCGAGTTGGAGCTGCAGAAAGATTGCCATCTGAAAGGGCCGAGGAAGTGTGGACAGTCGCAAGGTTTCTGAAAGAAATCCCCTGAGAGAGGTCAGGGCCTATAATCAGGAGGAAACTGTCTGCAGTCTGGCCAAGCTGAAGGGAACGTTGGGTCCGTCTCACTGTCTTTAGTGTTTCCGTTCCTTTTGCTCTCACAGGACCGTGCACAAAATCTGAACGAGCGGCGAACCACCACCACCACCCTCACAGTGGACATTCTGGATGGAGATGACTTGGGTCCCATGTTTCTTCCTTGTGTCCTGGTGCCCAACACGCGTGATTGTCGCCCGCTCACCTACCAAGCCGCCATCCCTGAGTTGAGGACTCCGGTAAATATGCTCGCATTCTTTCCCGTTCCCTTATGCCTCTTTAACCTCAGTGACATGCTGTTCTAGGAGCTTGCAGACTTACTAGGTGAGAAGAGCAAACTCCGCTATGTGGGTATGGTAGGGTATTTATGTCAAAAGCCGTTTTCAGAGAATAGGGCAGAGTTTGGTCACCGTGCATTACTGCATTCGTTACAAAGTCCAAAGTGTGCTGTGAAGCAACCATTCACTGGGCACTGATTATTTTGTTTTTCCACCTATAAATCATAGCCAACATTCCCTTCAATTCACCAAATAACCAAATAAACATAAGTCAGAAGACACGTAGGTGAGCAGGGTACTTTGCCAGCCTCTTAGCATCCTGGATATTAGTGGAGATTGTATTTGGCTATTTGGAGGTGGAAGTTAATGGATCCCGAAAGCAGATATCTACCCCCTAAAGATGTGTTTTAAAGAAGCAGAAAGGTAAGGCATGAATATGTATCTTGTACACTTGATTCTGCCTCTGTCTTGTTTTTGTTTTTTTTACTCTTTTTAAAATTCTAATAGAGCTCTAAGTTGGTGTCGGCCTGGAATTCACACCTCGGACCTGGCTGGGTAATAAATATTTATATCTAAGAATAAATGTTATAAGGCAAATACACTAAAATATCAATTTCTCCCTTAAAAGTAAAAATAATAATAATAATAATTATTATTATTATTATTACCATTACTATTATTATCTTATAGAGAAGCCAAATTCATAGGGGCTGAATGTATTTGTGATTCCCCAACAAAGCCTTCAGTTTTCTGGATTAGTAGTGTGGCTCCTGATGTCAGAATTTGTTGGAAGGTGTTTGAATTTTTTTATTCTCAAACATGTAAGAACTGTCGTTTGGGGTATCCTCTCTGTATGTGAGATGTTTTAAGTATAAAAAATATAAGTATAAAAAATCCTTTCTCTTAAGTGTAAGTGACATTGCATTCTATGCACTGCTAAGGGTTCTTCTTATCCAGTGTTGCATGTCTGAGCCTTACTTTGAGATTTAGAATATCTTAAATGGCCAAGATTCACCGTTGTGTCTCCCAGCATAAATAGCTACTGGTCCAGCTGGCTTATGTGCAGAGAAAAAGCTGGAGGGAAAAAAAAAGAATAAATGTTATGATGTGTATTTAATGAAGAAAAAGATAAACCAAATTTTTAGCTCCATGGAGTAATTTTGAAGACAAAAAAGTTAACGTAGAAATTGTGTGGACAGATAGTTGTAGATCACCTGAAGTTATAGGTCAGCATAAGATTCTGCGGAATATACCAGTAGAAAGACTATTAATGATAGTGAACGTTATTTTTTTTTCTCTGAAAGGCTTAATTGAAATTATGAGGAAAAAAACATTTTAAGTATTCATTTTGAGTTAATTCATGTAGCTGTCATACCCGTGAGGTCCCCAGGAGAAGGGACCTAGTGGCACCGTGACCGGAGTTGGAGGTTCGGTGCGATGACTCTATCAGGACTCGATAGCCTGAGGGAAGAGGCACCGGTCACTGCCTGACAAGCAGAGGGTATTGACTTTATAAAACACCCCCGAGCGTCCATTCCTCTCTCTTCCAGATGGCCAACTGAGTATCTCTCTCGTTCCCGCGCAGTGCACCATAGAGATGTGGCCATGCTTGTATCTGGGGGAATAAAAATAAATGATACTAGTGACTAATGGTTTTGTAGATTGTTCCATGTGTCAGGAACTGGGCTAATGTCTACAGGGATATTAACTGCAATCCTGGTGGGTCACTCTTAAGGTCACCTGAGAGATGACATCTCTGAGATACAGAGTTTATGTAACTTTTTATGGCCATGCAACTAATACGTAAAAAAACTATTCTCTTTTAAAATCATGTCTCCTGAATTAAATGCTATGCTATAAAATCCAGGATGATCCAACTTTATGCTCCATCATCCCTTTTACCAGATTGACTCTTTCTTTAACATTCTGTGAAAAGGAGAAATTAATTTTACATCTTTGAATAGCGACGGCAAATATTTATTTAATAAGGAGTATATTTTTATTGCCACATAGAAAATTTAAATATATTTACTTGCAAAATTAGGTACCTGCCCTGGTTATTAACCCCTGCATAAAACAATCACCGAAACTCAGTGACTTCCAATGATAGTTTTTTAAATTTGCTCGTAAAAGCTGCAGTTCTGGCAGACTTGAGGGACCGACTCATCTCAGCCCTACACA
>JAQQSY010002702.1:0-13490 GCA_028646535.1 Procyon lotor
GCAAAAGTACATAAAGTAGATTTATGAAAAATCTATTCCACATAACTCTCACCACCGTTACTCACCCTAAGGAATCCAGTTTTAACACTATGGTGTTCAAGTTCTTTTCCTGTTTTCACATCTATTTACTTCATTTTTTATATAACTAGAATTATATATGCATGTCATCTTTTTTATTCAGTTATCCATATGTCTGAAAAACATTTTTACCCTTAGGTTCTAATAAATGGTGCATTATTGAGATAAATATATTACCTTCTCTCGGACCACTAGCCCATTCTTCATCTAAATTAAGTGCCCACAATAAATTAGAAAGTATTGCCTGGAAAACTACATCTTTCCAAGCTTCTCAGAACAGATGGAAAAGAACATGAAATGTGTCAGGTGCGGATACTTAGAACTTGAGGAAGAGTGTGCTTTTCCACTATGGTATAATCAGACAACCTAAAATTTTTGAAAATACAACTCGTAAGGGGAATTGGCATTAATGTTAGTTGGTGAGTTCCCATAATGAAAGGCACAGCGAAAACTGTCAATTGTATTTGACATTCAGGTTTTCAAATCTAATATGAATGCTGCCATTGCCCATTGTTGGGAAGCAACATACGTTTCCCATTCACTTTTGTGTGAAGGCATTGTGAAGTGTAAGTTCTTTGGAGTGCTGTATTTGTGAGTCAGTGTGAGTATGTAATCCCTATAAAAGTCTAATGAGGTTTATTACATTGATGGCAGAATATACTTAATTATTAACCACCTTAATGTTTGGTTTGGTGTGGTTAATTTCATGTATTTTAATTTTATAGCTTTGTAAAAACAAGATCTAGTACAGAACTGTGAAATAAAGTAGGATGGGTTGTGTTTTCTTCTCACCTTTTCTGGAAAAAAATAGACACTATTTTTCTTAATTTTAGCAAAATATTAATCCATTCAGAAGTCTAAGATCTTTCACAAAACTGATGGGAAAACTGCTTTTATATCACCAGAAAAAATGTTTCTCCAATAGGAGTGCTATTTCCAAAAAAAAGAAAAGCTACAAGTCTGTTTTTAATTTCAAATTTAGTTAAGGAACAATTCTGATGGAGGTAAAGGATTGCCAAAGGAAAATGCTTTCCTGCTGCTAAAGAAATGATGAGGCAGGCACCGTGTTTATTTTTATAACAATGTATTTTGATCCTGTGACAAATGTTTCACCATGGCTTTAACATTTTTTTCCTATTCTAAACTAAATTGTGTATGTTAACATTTTGATCCGTCTCGACTTCTAAGAACACTAGGATGCATTGTTGGCGTTGAAGACCTTTCTTTCTGGTTTTGTGTAGGTTTAATTCAATTACATGGTTGATAAATGCCTCCCATTTGCAAAGTATCAGATAGGTGCTATCGTGGGATAATAGATGATTAAACCAATGCCTGTCCATCTGGGGGAGGGCAAAATCATCCCTAAGTAATCTGGGCATAAAGCAGAGACTCGTAAGTTCTATAAGAGAATGAGAAGAAGCACTGTAGAAGGAAAACAAGGAGGGAAGTTAAATAGGGAAGATCCTGGAGGTCTTCTTGGAAGAGGTGAACACATTGAAAAATGGATGAGTTTTCATAGATTACTATGAGAGTGCTGGGGTTGGAAAACGAGTATTCCTAGGTGGACTGGAAAGCTTAAAAGACAACACAGAGATGACACTGCGGCTGTCTGCTCACAGGTGTGGTATAGGGCCCAGACCAGCATTGTCCAATATGGAAGCCACCAGCCACATGTGGATGTTTAGATATTTTTCTCTCAGCTAATGCTTCTTTATGACTAGTTATTTTATTTTTTAATTGAGATCTGATATATAATATCCTTTCCATTTTTAGTGTTTGACTCTTTAGATTTAAGTGAAACTCGATAAAGTTAACGTTTTTCTCAGTCATACCTGCCACGTTTCAAACCATGGGCTACAGGGGGTTGGAGGCGTGGTGGAAAGATTGCTGATCAGTGGATCTCAAATGTTAGCTAGAACCTAGAGGGTTGTTAAAACACAGATTGCTGAGACCCACTCGCAGAGATGCTGAGTCAGTAGGTCTCGGGTGGGACCTGAAATTCTGCTTCTCTAACAAGCCCCCACGTGATGTGGATGCTGCCAGTCTGGGGACCACACTTGGTCTCGGGCTATTGCAGAATATTGTAGAAGATGGAGATTGTTTGCTCCACGAACGATCACTGTATGAATTTCCAAAGTGTGGCGTCCCGATACATATTTTTTCAACTGTAAAAATGAATTACTGCAAGGATATTCAAATAGTTTTTAAATCTACAAAACTGAAACCATATTAGTGGATTTGATGGAGGTATAACTACATTTCAATGAAGATAATCGAACAAATATGAGAAAAAAAAAACCAAAGAATGTCTGGGGAGGTTTCTAGATGAAGACTCCGTATTTTTCTATATATCTCCGTGGTGAACCACACCAGGGAGTCCGAGGACCACATTGGTCCATCGTACTACGGTAGTTTGAGTATGGGCTCAAGGATCCTGCATTTCACGCTGCTGATAAAAGTGATTCTTCACAGCTTTTGAACAAGGAGATTATATAAGCCAAACCTTAGGAAGGGTAATGTGGTGGCAATGGAGAAGAGTCATGGGGAAAGGAGGCTGCCAAAGCTGGGGAGACCAATTCCAAGGCCATGACAAAATCGAGGCAGAAGGAAGTACGGGCGGCAGACGGGAGGAGTCGGATGCCAAGCATGTCGAGGTCATAGAATCAGCAGGATTGGGCAGCTAATTGGATGTGGGGTGTGAGGAAGAGGGGAGAGGTAATGATGACTTTGAGGTTTCGATCCTGAGCAACTGGAAGGGCAGTGATGGCATTTACCAAAATAGGAAACACCAGAGGCACCTGAATCACAAGCCCTTTTTGTTATCCCTGAGATCGCATTTAAGTTTCACTCATCTGTGCGGTTTTCCTTTCGGATATTAGTGGACTCTTGTTTCAGAGGCGTACTTTATAGGTCATTACCACACACAGCAGAAAAACATCCTGTTGGGTGAGCAACTCATATAAAGATTATTTTACCTGTGAGATGGGACATTTAAAATGGTGCAGATAATAAAAAAGAATGAAATCTTGCCATTTGCAACAACATGGATGGACCTAGAAGGTATTATACTAAGTGCAATAAGTCAGAGAAAGACAAATGCCACAGAATTTCACTTATTTTTTTAAGACTTATTTATTTTGAAAAAAAAAAAGACTATTTTGAGAGAGAGAGAGTGAGAGAGAGAGCACAGGGGTGGAGGGAGGGACAGAGGGAGATAGAGACTCCCCACTGAACATGGAGCCCAATGCAAGGCTTGATCTCATGATCCCGAGATCATGACCTGAGCTGAAATCAAGAGTCAGACACTTAACCAACTGAGCCACCCAGGCACCCCTACAATTTCACTTCTATATGGAACCTAAAAAAACAAAACAAAACAAAACAAATATATATATATATATCACACCTTTATCTATTCCTCCATCAATGGACACTTAAGTTGTTTCCATATCTTGGCTATTGTAAATAATGAGACAATATACATAGGGTTGCGTATATCTTTTTGAATTAGTGTTCTTGTTTTCTTTGGGTGAATACCCAGGAGTGAAATTACTGAATCATATGGTAATTCTATTAATTTTTTGAGGAACCTCCATACTGTTATCTACAGTGGCTGCACCAATTTGAATTCCCACCAATAGTGCACAAGGGTTCCTTTTTCTCCACGTCCTTGCCAGCACTTGTTATTTCCTATCTTTTTATTTTTAGCCATTCTGACAGATGTAAGGTGATATAGTGGTTTTGATTTGCATTTCCCTGATGATGAGCGATGTTGAGCACCTTTTCATGTGTCTGTTGGCCATCTGGATGTCTTCTTTGGAAAAATGTCTATTCAGGTCCTCTGCACATTTTTTAAATTGGATGGATTATTGGGGTTTCTTGGTATTGAGTTGTACAAGTTCTTTATACATTTTGAATATTAACCCCTTATCAGATATAGCATTTGTAAATATCTTCTCCCATTCAGGAGGTTGTCTTTTGTTCTGTTGATGATTTCCTTTGCTGTGCAAAAGCTTTTTATTTTGGTGTGGTCCCAAGAGTTTAATTTTTTGTTTCCCTTACCTCGAGAGACATATCTAGAAAAATGTTTCTATAAGCCATTGTCAAAGAACTTACTGCCTATGTACTCTTCTAGGAGTTTTATGGTTTCAGGTCTCACAGTTAGGTCTTTAATCCATTTTGAGTGTATTTTTGTGTATGATGTAAAAAGAAGTGGTCCAGTTTCATTCTTTTGCATGTAGCTGTCCAGTTCTCCCAGCACTATTTGTTGGGAAGACCATCTCCTCCCCCCAATTATATATGCTTGCCTCCTTTGCTGTAGATTATTTGACCATACAAGCAGAGGTTTATCTCTGGGCTCTCTGTTCTGTCCTATTGACCTATGTGCCAATGACGTGTGATTTTTGTGCCAGTAGCATGCTGTTTTGGTTACTATTGCTTTGTAGTATATCTTGAAATCTGGCATTGTGATACCTCCTTCAGCTTCATTCTTCTTTCTCACGATTTCTTTGGATACTCAGGGTCTTTTGTGGTTCCATACAGATTTTAGGATTATTTGTTCTTGTTCTGTGAAAAAAAAATGTTGGTATTTTGATAGGGATTGCATTAAATCTGGAGATTGTTTGAGGTTGTATGGACATTTTAACAATATTGGTTCTTCCAATCCTTGAGCATGGAATTTTGAGTTTTCCATTTGTTTGTGTCATCAGCAATTTCTTTCATCGAGTTTTTATAGTTTTCAAAATACAGGTCTTTCACCTCCTCGGTTAAATTTATTCCTAGGTATTTTATTCTTTTTGGTGCAATTGTAAATGGTACTGTTTTCTTAATTTCTCTTTCTGCTACCTCATTATTAGTGTATAGAAATGCAATAGATTTCTGTATATTAGTTTTGTGTCCTGCAACTTTTTTGAATTCATTTATTAGTTCTAGTAGTTTTTGGTGAAGTCTTTTGGGTTTTCTATAGAGAGTATCAAGTCATCCACAATAGTGAAAGTTTGACTTCTTCCTTATCAATTTGGATGCTTTTTATTTCTTTTTGTGCTCTGATTGCTGTGGCTAGGACTTCCAGTATTATGTTGAATAAAAGTGGTGAGACTGGACATCCTTGTCTTGTTCTTGATCTTAGAGGAAGAGCTCTCCGTTTTCCACCACTGAGTATGATGTTAACTGTGGGTTTTTCATGTATGGCCTTTATTATATTGAGGTATGTTCCCTCTAAACCTTTGTTGAGGGTTTTCATCACGAATGGATGTTGTACTTCATCAGATGCTTTTCTGCAACTATTGAGATGATCTTGTGGTTTTATCTTTCCTCTTATTAATGTGATGTATCACACTGATTTGCAAATATTTAACCACACTTGCATTCCTGAAATAAATGCCACTTGATCACAGTGAATGATTTTTTAATGTATTGTTGGATGCAATTTGCTAATATTTTCTTGAGGATTTTTGCATCTATGCTCATCAGAGGTATTGGCCTGTGTTTCTCTTTTTTTTTGTAGTGTCTTTATCTGGCTTTGGTGTCAGGGTAATGCTGGACTGGTAGAGTGAATTTGGAAGCTTTCCTTCCTCTTCCGTTTTTTGGACTAGTTTGAAAAGAATTGTATTAACTCTTCTTTAAATGTTTGGTAGAATTCACCTGTGAAGTCATTTGGTTCAAAACTTTCATCTGTTGGGAGTTTTTTGATTACTGATTCAATTTCATTGCTGGTAATCTGTTCAAATTTTCTATTTCTTCCTGATTCAGTTTTGGAAGGTAATATGTTTCTAGGAATTTATCTATTTCTTCTAGGTTGTCCAGTTTGGTGGCATATAATTTTTCATAACATTTCCTTATAATTCTTTGTATTTTTGCAGTGTTAGTTATTATTTCTCCTTTTTTCATTTGTGATTTTATTCATTTGAGTCTTCTTTCTCTCTCTGATGAGTCTGTCTAGAGGTTTATCAATGTTGTTGATCTTTTCAACGAACCAGCTCCTGGTTTCTTTAATCTGTTCTCTTTAGTCTCTATTCCATTTATTTCTCCTCTAATCTTTATTATTTCCTTCCTTCTCCTGGTTTTGGGCTTTGCTCTCTTTCTAGCTCCTTTAGGTGTAAGGTCATGCTGTTTGAGATTTTTCATTTCTTAAAGTAGGCTTGTATTTCTATAATCTTTCCTCTTAGGACAGCTTTTGCTGCATCCCAAAGATTTGGGACCATTGTGTTTTCATTTTCATTTGTCTCCATGTATTTTTTTTAATTTCCTCTTTGATTTCTTGGTTGATCCACTTATTGTTTAGTAGCAATAACTATTTAGTTTAGTTTAGTTATGTAGCCTCCATGTATTTGTGTTCTTTCCAGATTTTTTCTTATGCTTGATTTCCATTTTCATAATGCTGTGTTCAGAAAAGATGCATGATACAATTTCAGTCTTTTTAAATTTATTGATACTTGTTTTGTGGCCTAATTTGTGATTTCTTCTGGAGGATGTTCCATGTGCACTTGAAAAGAATGTGTATTCTGCTGTTTCTGGATGGGATGTTCTGAATATATCTGTTAGGCCCATCTGGTCCAGTGTGTCATTCAAAGCCATTGTTTCCTTGTTGATTTTCTGTCTGGATGATCTATCCATTGATGTCAGTGGGGTGTTAAAGTCCCCTACTATTATTGTATTACTGTCGATTACTTCCTTTATGTTGATTAATAGTTGCTTTAGGTATTTAGGGGTCCCCATATTGAGTACATAAATATTTACAATTGTTATATCCTCTTGTTGGATTGTTCCCCTTATCATTATATAGTATCCTTCTTTGTCTTTTGTTACAGTCTTTGTTTTAGAGTCTATTTTGTCTGATTTAAGCTTTGCTCTCCCAGCTTCCTTTTTACTTCCATTTGCATGGGAAATGTTTCATCTTCCCTTCACTTTCAGTCTGCGTGTGTCTTTAGGTCTGAGGTGAGTCTCTTGCAGGCAGCAAGACCCATATGATGGGTTTTGCTTTGCGAGGGCAGAGTCTTTTTCACTTGTTCAGTCACCCTGTGTTTTTTGATTAGAGCATTTAGTCCATTTACTTTCAAAATAATTCTTAAGAGGTATGTGCTTATTGCCGTTTTGTTACTTGTTTTATGGTGATATTTATAGTTTTTCTCTATTCCTTTCTTCTTCTCTTGTTCTCTTCCTTTGTGGTTTGATGGTTTTCTCTTTCTTTTTTTTTTTAAATGGCTTTCTTTAGTAATATGCTTGGATTGCTTTCAGTTTATTTTTTGTGTATCTGTAACAAGTTTTTGATTTGTGGTTATCATTAGGCTCACATATGACATCATATGCATAGAGCAGTCTATATTACATTGATGATCACTTAAGTTCGAACCCATTCTAAAAGCATTAAATTTGTACTCCCCCCTTACTGCATTTATGTAAATGAAGTCATACTTTATATCCTTTTATTTTGTGAATCCCTTGGCTGGTTTTTATAGATAAAATTGATTTTACTGCTTTTGTGGCTTAACCTCTTTACTGCTTTTATAAGTCATTAATCTACTATTTTTATTATGTGTTTGCATTTACCTGTGAAATTTTTTCCTTTCATAATTTGCTTACTCTTGATTATGGCCTTTTCTTTGAGTGGGAAGAAAAGACCAAACAGACTTTTTTTTTTTGAGAGAGAGAGAGAGCGCGTGTGCACATGCGTGAGGGAGGGAAGGGGCCATGGGAGAGGAAGAGAGAAAATCTTAAGCAGGTTCCCCATCCAGTGCAGAGCCCAATGCAATGCAGGCCTCAATCTTATGACCTGAGCTAAAGTCAAGAGTCAGATACTTAATTGACCCAGGAGCCCCCCAAACAGACTTTTCAATACAGAGAACAAAATGGTGGTTGATTGTCAGAGAGGAGGTAGGTGGAGGGACGGGCAAACTAGATCAAAGGTATTAAGAGGTACAAACTTTCAGTTGTAAAATAATTAAGTAACAGAGATGAAAAGTACAACTTAAGGAATAAGAAAAAAAATGGCAGATAAGTAATGTTCTAGTAATACAAAGACCAAGGAAAAGTACTATACACCTTGCAGATTTAGGATTGGTCCAGAATTCTTGAAACACCTTGAGAGCTTTACACTACAACTTACTCTCTTGATACTTAGGAGACTGTATTATTGTTTTATAAATACAAAATCACATCTCCAAGAACAACGGACAACACTGATCCAGCTTACTGGAATATATTACTAATTATCCAAAAGATCATCCTAAATACCATTTTGACATGGAGGTCTAGTGATGGAAGTAATTAATAGGTAGTGTTTTAAACCCTTGAAAGCAAATGGTAAAGTTATCTTTGAATATAGCAGGAGTTATGGAATATTTGGGGATTTTAGCAACAACAAATTCATGTCATATAATGCACTAGGTAGGCTCTGGGAAATCTCCTCAGGTCACTAAAAGGAATTTGAGGGTTTTCTTTCTTGTTCAATATCCATAGCACATCTGTCACCTTTAAACCTACAAACAACGGTGTGGCCATCTTGAGAATACTATTTTCAACGTATCTGCACATCACAGGGTGTATACCAAGGGTATCACTGTCCTAGGTGTT
Organism: Procyon lotor; assembly: GCA_028646535.1. NCBI lineage: Eukaryota > Metazoa > Chordata > Mammalia > Carnivora > Procyonidae > Procyon > Procyon lotor. Next base: position 8,650 of record JAQQSY010002702.1, read on the forward strand.
TGGACAAATCTTCATGATGTTGGGCAAGGGAATTTCATTTTCAGATATAGCTCTTATTTCTTATACTTTTCAAAAAGTGAAAAAAGTGGAAAATGTGTTATTTCCCATGTGACTGAAAATTCTTATGTTCACAAACTAAAGGAGTTTTGTTATTAAAAAGTTGCTTTGATTAACTCAAGCGAAAGCACATTTTTCTTCTTTCTTTTTCTGACTTATCTAGGCCATTCCAATAATCAATCCTCAGCTTACAGTGTAAGTGCTCAGCCCAGTGGAACTCAGGAATTCATCGTCACCTCCTTTATCCATGTTTCTCTGAGTCTGGTTGGATTCATTGCTTCTCTCCTCCCAAACTGTATTTAAAAATATGCTCCTGGCTGAAATTAATGTTTCAACAATTAGTTTAGTCTAACTCCCAAAACAGATTAAAAGATTTCTCTCTCTATTTAGGACCAAGTGCCTGGATTAAGTCTTTTAATTCTTCCTGATGCTCCCTGCAACTTATACAAATACAGTCCTTACTTTCAGTTCTCCACCCCTCCACACCCACCATCAGAGCCCTGGTGATGGACAGAAATTAATGAAATAAGTCATGAAAACCACGGGATTGCAAAGACGTCTAATTTTCTCAGCTAATGGACACTTGAAAGGCTATCGGTAGTTCGTCTCATGTTATGTGTTCACACTAAACCCATAAACAAAGATGGGCTCCCAATCCAGCCTTCATCCATAGTCCCTTGTCTCTTATTTAATAGCATTACCCCTCAGCCTACAACATGTTCAGATAACCCACAAGTTCAAAAATTAGCAAACAAACAAGTACTCAAACACTTCTCCCTCAACCAACCCAATCCTCTCCCTGTTGCTTACCCAACTTTCAAGAGAAGCTTCTAGAAATCATGGACTGTCTTGGTCTTGACTTCCCCACCTCCCATTCACTCTTTCACTGGATGGCTCCAATTCCACAGATTTACTGGAGTTACTTTTGCTGACAGCGCCAAAAACCTGCCATAATGTCAAGTCCAATGCCCTCTTCTCTGAGCTCTTCCCACTTGGCCTCAAAAAAGATTTTAACTTGACTGACAATTCCCTTTCTAGTCATCTCACTGGGCTTTTATGACACAGTCCTCTCCAAGTTTTCCTCCCACCTCCTTCTCATTTCTTTTGCTGGTCCCTTTTCCTTTGTGAAATCCTCCAAAGTGGCTGTTCTCTAAGGTGTAACACTAGCCACTTTCTGGTTCTTGCTGCTAGTGATAACCCTTCTTAACCCCTTGGCATGGCCATCACCTACATATTATACTTCAGAGTCCCGGTGGAACATATTTACCCCAGCTCTGGTCTGAATTCCAAGTGGGTGCAAAACAGGGACTCAAATTCTACGCACATAAAATTGAATTCTTTATTTTCCTATTTGTCCCCTGTATTAGTTTCTATTGACACCATAACATAAGCTTATAACATATCAGATTACCACAAACTTAGTGGCCTAAAGCAATCCAAAAATTCCAAAATGGTTCAGCATTACTGTCTTTCTTCTGGTGACCCTAGAGAAGAATCTGTCTTCTTGCCTTTCTGAACTTCTAGTGGTCACCTGGATTCCTAGCTCATGACCCCTTCCACCATCTTCAAAGTCCGTCGCAAAGTATCTTCAAACCTCTGTCACCTTTGCTTCTGTTGTCACATCTCCTTCTCCGCCTCTGACCCTCCTATCTCTTACAAGACCTTTGTGGTTATGTTCAGTCCACCTGAATAATCTCTAGAATCCAGAATGATCTCCCTACCTCAAGATCCTAAACTTAATCCCATCTACAAAAACCCTCTGCCTTAAGATAATATTTTTAGTTTCTAGAGATGATGACATGGACATCCCTGGGGACATTTTTCTGCCTACCACATGCCCAAACCATTCTCCTCTGTGTCTCTTATCTCCGTGAACCTTCGTCTAGCCTCTCAGCCAGTGAGGCCGGAAACTTCCAGGCCATCTTCTGTTCCTCTTTCTCATCCCTTACATGGAAGTTTCTTAGGTCCCATATGTTCTACATCTGACCCTCCTCATAATATACAATCCTTGCATCTGAATCATTGCTGCCTCTGTTTGGAACCTCTACTTTTCCACCCTGGACTCCTTAAATACCATCCAAATTTGCTTTCCTGACTCCTAACCTGTTCTTCTGTTCCAAAGAATTTCAGATACTGTTTCCAAACTCCAGATCTCCCTGTTCTTCAATCCCGATTGTCATTCATTTTCATGTTTTTGTGACTTTGTATGTTCCCATCTACCTGGAATGACTTTCTCCCTTCTCTACCTGACAGATGGACGTTTGTGCTGCGAGGGGCCAGCTCAGCCCTCAGCTCTGTGACACTTCCTCCCTTGCTCGTGCAGGAGTTGCTGGGGAATGTGCTAGCACAATGCTCCATGTTCAGAAACACAGAGGCACTTCCAGTATATTGTAGCTCTCTGGTCATATGGCTGTCATTCTGGCTAGGTGATAAGTTTCATAAAAGCAAGACAAAGTGTATGTAACATTTCTTTTTTTTTTTTTTTAAGATTTTATTTATTTGAGAGAGAGAGAGATCACAAGTAGGCAGAGAGGCAGGCGGGGGGCAGGAGAGAGGGGAGAAGCAGGCTCCCTGCTGAGCAGAGAGCCCGATGTGGGGCTTGATCCCAGAACCCTGAGATCATGACCTGAGCCGAAGGCAGAGGCTTCAACCCACTGAGCCACCCAAGCACCTCGTATGTAACATTTCTAATCATATTCCAAACTTTCCCTCTTCCTCCTTCCTTTCTAGTCTTCCTTGCTCTTCCCTCCCCACCCAAGCTCTTCCCTCCCCACCCAGCCCTCCTTGCAGCTCCGTTAATTACAGACAATCTCTTCTCATCTGCACGCTCAGTGGAAACTTCTCTCACTCTGCAGGTTGACTTTCAGCTCCTTTTTTTGTGATCCCATTGTTTCTTATATGTGCATCTCTTTGCCCTAGAAGTAACCTCATTGCCTTGCCTTCGGCTATTACACTTAATGTATTTATTTCCTAGAGATTCTGGAGAGAAGGAATTGGTGTACTTTTTCAACTTTGTGTCCCCAGTGCGTGATAGCACAGTGCCTCGCATGCAGTAGCTGCTTAATATATATTTATTGAATAAGCAATTGAGAATAAGTGAATAGGGGCACCTGGGTGGCTCAGTCATTAAGTGGCTGCCTTCGGCTCAGGTCATGATCCCAGGGTCCTGGGATCGAGCTCCCCATCCAGGTCCCTACTCAGCGGGGAGCCTGCTTCTCCCTCCCCACTCCCCCTGCTTGTGTTCCCTCTCTTGCTGTGTGTCTCTCTCTCAAATAAATAAATAAAATCTTAAAAAAGAAAAGAAAAGAAGTGAATAAACTGGTAAGCCCATTGCCCCCTTCTCTACCTGGGAAAACCTAACCCATTTAATCGTTTGTTGTTGCGTTGTTTTTGTTTGTTTGTTTTCTGTTTCCTTGTCTCTCAGGCTGGACAATACACTTAAAGCTAGGAACTATGTCTCATTTCTTGTAACCTGAGCACAAAAACAGCATCTAGAGTACAATTTTAGCTGCTCAATAATTGCATGGAATTGAGTTGGATGCTCTTTTTTCATTACTGTTGCAAGACTTAATTCAAATAAAGTTAAGTAAAATTTTAATTCAGATGAGAATGCTTGAACTAGATAATCTGGCTGTCATAAATACTACAATAGGGCATCAGGCCTCTTAAGCTCTGTCTGGATTCTGTAACTAACTTGTTTGGAGTGGCTTGATGTTAATCACTTCACCTTTTAGAACCTGTGTGTCCTCATTTTGAAAACTTGCCTGCCCCTACTTCACAATATGATCAAGACCAAACAGGAAAGTAGAAGCATCCTGAAAAAAGGCACAAACTGCTATATTAGTACAATTTATTGTTAGGAGTCTGCCTTGAAAAAACTGGTCTTTTGCTTTGTCTCGTGAGTTAAGGCTCTTGGGAATCCTGCATGTTGAAAGAGAAGGAATCAAGGGCAAACCTGAATGCCTTTATATAATCTGGACGTTTGCCTTAAGAATTCAGTCTCTTCTCTCCATCTGGCTCCTCTAGCTTGTGACTATTCAAAAGAGAACAAGCTTTCTCCATTACCTACCTGTAAGGAGCTGTTTGTGTAAGAATCTGAGGTTGAAGAACCTTTGAAGCAGTCACTGATTAAATTAGCAGAAGACATACCTTTCTCCCTAGGGTCATGTGGTTTTGAATCAACCTGAATATACTGGCTGGCATTCTTGGGTCCCGTTACCCACACGTGGAATCCAAGGAATTGCCAGTCTTCCGGGAGGCCAAGTCTAGCCTGCAGGGTCCCGTGCGGTACAATCCCTTGACAGGTCGAAAGAAACTCGTAGTGTCTCTGTCTGATGCAGTGGCTTCATTAATGCCTGCGTTATTCTGTTTTGTAACACCCAGTGCTATGTTTCCATGTGAGGCTTCTCAGTGTGATAGCTCAAAACAAATAATTCATTCATGACTCCATTAATGAGCATTATTCTTTTTTTTTTTTGGTTTTATATTTCTATTTATATTTTTATTTATTTGTATTAACCTAGAATGTATTATTTGTCTCAGGGGTGTAGGTCTGTGAATCATCAGGCTTACCCAGTTCACAGCACTCACCGTAGCGCATGCCCTCCCCAATGTCCATCCCCCAGCCAGCCCATCCCTCCCACACCCCCCACCTCAGCAATCCTCAGTTTGTTTCCTGAGATTATGAATCTCTTATGGTTTGTTTCCCTCTCTGGTTTCATCTTGCTTCATTTTCCCCTCCCTTCCCCTATGATCCTCTGTCTTGTTTCTTAAATTCCTCATAT
>JAQQSY010002703.1:0-13490 GCA_028646535.1 Procyon lotor
GTAGTGTCATTTGTGAATATTTTCTCCCATTTTGTGGGTTGCCTGTTTGTTTTGTTGATTGTTTCCTTTGCTGTGCAGAAGCTTTTTATTTTGATGAAGTCCCAAAAGTTCGATTTCGCTTTTGTTTCTTTGGTCTTTGGAGACATATCCTGAAAGAAGTTGCTGTGGCTGATGTCGAAGTGGTTACTGCCTATGTTCTCCTCTAGGGTTTTGATAGATTCCTGCCTCATGTTGAGGTCTTTTATCCATTTCGAGTTTATCTTCGTGTATGGTGTAAGAGAATGGTCAAGTTTCATTCTTCTACATATAGCTGTCCAATTTTCCCAGCACCATTTATTGAAGAGGCTTTCTTTTTTCCACTGGATATTTTTTCCTGTTTTGTCAAAGATTATTTGACCATAGAGTTGCGGGTCCATATCTGGGCTCTCTCTTCTGTTTCACTAGTCTATGTGTCTGTTTTTGTGCCAGTACCATGCTGTCTTGGTCATCAGGCCTTGGTCTATTTTTACTGGTCTTGGGACGGGTTCTTTCTGCCTCTTGTACATGAATGCTTGTTTCCTTCCCCAGATTAGGGAAGTTCTCAGCTATGATTTGCTCAAGTATACCTTCCAGTCATCTCTTTGTCTCCACCCTATTAGGGACCCCAATAATTCTGACTTTAGAATGTTTCATGGTGTCATTGGTCTAAGTCTGATCTCATGGGCTTCTAGTTTTTCTTCCTGTCCTCCTCAACCTCCTTCCTTTCCATCAGTTTATCTTCTAGATTACTAATTCATTCTTCTTTCTCATTACCCTAGCTGCTAGAGTATCCAGTTTAGACTGCATCTCATTCATAGCATTTTAAGGTTGGCATGATTAGCTTTCATTTCTGTCTTTAGAGATTCTATATTGCCACTAATGGTTTTTTCTAACCTAGCTATTGACTTCATAATTGCAAACCTGAAGTCTATCTCTGACATCTTGCTTATATCCATTTCTATTAGGTCTGTGGCAGAGGCCATTGTCTCTGGTTCTTTTCTTTGTTAGTAGTTCCTCCTCTTGGTCATTCTGTTGAAGGATGGTTGAGGGAATGTACAGAGTCCAAAATATCAACCACAACCCAGACAAGATGTACCCTTAAAATTCTGGAAGAGTCAGAAACTACCACTCATGCCCAGTGGAATTTTTCTTCTTATAGAGATCCAGATATATATATTCTTACATCTCAGGCTGATTTTGTGGGTGTTCAGGATGGTTTGGTAGATATCCTTCTAAATTCAGGGGACCAGTCGAAACAAGGTCCCCTACTCCTCCCCCACCTTGCCTCCCTCCCTCAAAAGACAACGTTTGCCCCCATGAGATAACAATGAGGTAACATTTGCACCCATTAATATAGCTGCAATTAAAAAAAAAAAAAGGTGTTGTCAAAGGTGTGGAGAAATTGGAACTTTGTTGGTAGGAATGCTAATTGGTGCAGTAGTTGTGGAAAACAATATGGCAGTTCCTCAAAAAGTTAAAAATAGAATTACCACATGATCCAGTGATTCAATTTCTGGGCATGTACCCAAAAAAAGTGAAAACATGGTCTCAAAGACATTTGCACAGTACACCCATGTTCATAGTAACGTTATTCACAACAGCCAAAAGGTGGAAGCAACTCAAGTGTCCATCAGTGGATGAATGGGTAAACAAAATGTGCTCTATATGTGCAATGGAATGTTCATCCTTTAAAAGGAAGGAAAATCTGACACAGGCTACAACATGCATGAGCCTTGAGGACATTGTTTTGTGAAATAAGCTAGTCGCAAAAGGACAAATACTGTATGATTCCACTTAAATAAAGTACCAAAAGTAATAAAATTCAGAGACAGAATGTAGAATAGTAGTTGCCAGAGGCTGGGGAGTTGTTTAAATGGATAGAGAGATTCAATTTTGTGAGATAAAAAGAGTTCTGGAGATTGGTTGCACAATAATGTGAATGTGTTTAATACTACTGAACTATATACTTAGAAATGATTAAACTGTTAAATTTTGTGTTATATGTGTTTTACTACAGCTAAAAACAATTTCATTTAAAAAAATTTTATGATCTTATAAGAAAGGTAGCTCAAAGCAGAGTTACAAAGTTTCTGCCAAGATATATAATAGAAGGTAAGAGGAAACAAAGCAGTGATAGAACTCAGGAAATACGTGGAAAATCATCACAAATAGTAAATCATTACAAATACGAAGTCTATATTGAAAGAAGCACAAAGGAGAAAAGACATTAGTGCAACACAAAAAACAAATAGGACAAGATGGCAGAAATGACTAAAACAACAAAATTTTAATGGATTCAAGGGGGAAAAATGATATGGAAGACATAGTGGCAATCCAACACATGGCATAATTGCAATATTTACTATGATGGAGAGAACCAAGTAACTAGAAACCAAAAAAATTAAAGATCTACTTTTAGGAAATTTTCCATCAATAAAAGAGAATGAACTTATAGATTGAAAGGACGCAGTTTATCCATGGGAAAATATTGTTACAGAATGGCCCATACCAAGACTTTATTATACCAAGGTACAACTACTACTTGAAAAATAAAAGGTAACTTGAGCAACTAGGCCAAAGTTCCAATCACCTTAAAGTAAAGAAAAATTCTGATACTACAAACCACCTAGCAACACAAAATAAAAGAAGACCATGGGAAAATGCTAATCAAGTCTCAGAGAAAGTGTGACCCGAGAATGTTCTATCCAGCCTTACTATTTTTTTAAGGATAGAGGCAGATATTTTTCAAACTTAAGACAAGAATTCAAGGAACAAATTCCAAGAGAGGACAAGAGAAACTACTATGAAAGGGCTGACAATGGACATCGATCCATTTTGCTGATGCACTAAGAACTATGGAGACTATGTTTAGACAATAGAATGTATGTGTTATACAATAATGTAGAAATAATATTATTAACAAAAACTGGGAGGAGATGGGGAAAAACAAAGGTGGAAGTTGATGTACAGATGTTGACATTGTCATGTTTTCTAGGTTGGGGTCAAAATACAAAATTTTGACCTGGTAAAGCAACTAGGAGTAAGATAAATATATTGAGAGTTATGAATGGGAACCCTAGAAGTTTCATAAAAAAGAGAAACAACAAAAACTGGGTATAAGATGGGGGGAAGGATGGAGAGAGAGGAGAAAAGGAAGCAAAAGTGATTGACACAAATCCAGCAGGGTCTAAATTAAGAGAAAAGCAAAATTACAAATGAAACACTAGAAGAAATTCAAACAAATCACAAACTTTCCAAATCATCAGAAAGTACACACAGACCACCCCACCACCACACGCAGTGCAAGCAACACTGATCATATAATAAAGCAGCCTGCTGCTATTATGTCTGACCATGTAGACATAGATTACCATAGTAATCTCTTGACCATGTAGACACTCCCAGTTCACCTATAGCCCTAGGCACTCCAGGCAGTGCCCAACTTAGTGGATGCACCACAGCTCTTCTCAGAATCTTTCATCCCGCTACTACACCACACTCTCGTGCCTATACAGATTCAGGTCAGAGCCAGACACGATTCTGTCATTAGATTGTTGTTTGTTTGCTTGCTTGTTTTTGGTAGGGGAAGCAGTTACTGGGGGATAAACCACAGATTTTAGATTTGGACCACAAATGTTTAAACCATAACTCTAACACTTAACAAGCTTTGTGAGCTTGACTAGGTCACAACCTCTCTGGACTTCAGTTTCATAAGACTCCAGGCAAAGAGAGACATCATAAGATGGAGGTGCTTCTCAGGAATGCTGTCAGGGTTGACAATAAGGACCATACAGTATCTAGTACAGCATCTGACAAGAAGCACCTTGTCAGTGACTGGTGGCTGCTTAGTCATCACTATTGCTCTCAAAGCTTGCCCTGGGAATCCTCCTGCTAGATGGAGGAAATGAATTCATGCCCTCTCAGATCATAATAATGCTAGTTGGCATCAGAAAAGGATGAGAAGTAATAGAATGGCAAGTCTGCTCTGCCTTTCTATGATTTATAGATATATGAGATAGATAGCATGTACAACTAATAGAAACTTTACACTCCTGCATGTGCATGCACACACAGATACACATATGCATGCACACACCCCTTCCTAGGGCAGTTTGGTCCAGAATCACTGAGGCCTTTCTTTGCTCATTTAATGTATGTGGATGGGGGCTGTCATGGCTATGTGGATTCACCTCTGAAAAGAGCAAAAAATACAGGGGGCTTTCTCTTAGGATTGTCTCATCATTCAATCTCTCCCCCTCCATCTTCTTTGCCTTTTATCAGCCCAGCTCCACAGGTGTTATTATCTCCCTCTGCCCTTGTAAACTTCCATTTCAAGGATGCTGTTTGATGGCTAGCCATGCAGCTTGGATGATAGCCTTGCAAATAAACATGAGCAGAAAATTTTACCCAACAAACTAGAGGTCATTCAAATACTCTTTATCTGCAAAACTCACTTATCTTCTCTAACAGTTTCTTAGTATACAAAGGGATAAAAATATGGATGGATGATGATGTTGTAGTTGGGACATGGACATAAGAGAAGTCAACATTTATTGACCACCTACTATAAGTGCTTTACATAATTTGTCCCAGCAAGTCCTCCCACTAACCCTACAGTATAAGAGATTTCATCCCAGCAAGTACAGGGAGACTGAGGTTCAGAAAAGTTAAATAATGTGCCCAATTAAGTGTTAGGCAGTGGGTGACAGAGTATGCATTCTGTTGACAGAGCCCAGCTTCTCAATGTCAGGCTGTGAACACAGTAGTCATTGGTTGGAGGTTTACATGCTGTAATGGACAGTGTAAATGTGTCTCAAAAAAATTCATATTGAAATCCTAATCTGTGGGATGGTACTAGGGCTGGAGCTTTGGAGAAGTGCTTAGATTGAGAAGTCATGAGGTCAGAGTCTTCATGATGGGAATAGTGTCATAAGAAAAGAGATTATAACTTGATCTCTCTTGTCCATATGTGGATACAATGAGAGGCACCTCTCTATAAGCCAGGAAGAGAGTTCTCACCAGAACCCAACCATTCCAGCACCTTACTCAAACTTTCCAGCCTCCAGAGCTATGAGAGAAAAATGTCTATTGTTCAAACCATCCAGTCTATGGTATTTTGTTACAGCAACCTGAGCTGATTAAGACACCAATCACCTTAAGAGTCTGCCTGAAGACTTAAGAGTTGGGCCACTTCCAGGAATAGAGTATAAACTGTGTGCCTGGCCATAAGCAAGGTTCAGGACAGGTAGGAAACAAACTCCAGGACAGAAGTGGGCATTCTCCTTCTAACTTGGGAGGGTTTCTCCAAAATGGAGGAAGAATAGGCAAGCCAATTCCCAAGAAAAGATAAAGCCATCTGTGAAACTCCAGGGAATTGAAACAAATGCCTAAGTGAATTTATAATGAAAGATACCTGTTCCTAATTCCTGTCCTCAGAAGCAATTTCTTTCCTCCAACTTTCACTTAGGTAAGTTGTTTTCACACTCAGATCTTTCAATCCTCATTTCTACCACCACCATCCTCTTTTCAAAAATGCTTTTAAGGGGATCCTTGCTAATGGCCATATTCCTACATTCAGCTTAATGCAGCTATGTAAGGAAGCCTAAAGCCTGATCCACCCATGTTCACAGCTTGGGAGGAAGGCAGGCAGCCTGCTGGCACAGCCATCTGCTGCATCTGGTACCTCTGAATCCCGATCTGGCCTGGCAGCTGAAGCCCTGGCTCGGCCCAGCCTGAGCCACTCTCTCTGACCCTCTGGTCCTCAGATTGAGTTCTCATCCTGCTCCTGCAGGCCATGAGGTAGTCCCTCTTCAAAAGCCAGTAATGTCTAACAGCACCAATATTTCCCTTTTCTTCTCCACAGACTCGGGATTTCCACCTCTGAAGTACAGTTCAGAGGGCTTCCCTGCCCTCCAGACTTGATTGTATTCCAGGCCACAGGCAAGAGCACCCTGCCAGCCTATGATTTGAGGTTCTGAGCCCTCCCTCTGAAGTTCGGAGTTTCTCTGTGACCATGCCAGTTTTTGGTTTTTTGACTTTCCAAACACTAGTATGAATTTCTGTAACGGTCCCCACCACTGAATAATCACTCAACTGGATTGTCAGTTTGAGGTTTGAAATATCAGTTCCCCTTGTCATACGCCTCAGATTTTCAAATAGAAACAGTAATAACAATAGCAATAATGAAAGCTGGTATTTAAGTGCCCAACAAGTAGCTAAAATTACCACATGCATAGCTCAATGAATCTTCACAGAGAAAATGAGGTTCAGAGAGATTAAGAAGCTTCTCCAAGACCACAAAGCTAGTAAGTAAGAGAGCTGAAATCCTAAACTAAATCTTCCTGACCCTAAATCTTTAAATATAAGTAATAAAATATATAGTTATATAATGTTTAAAAAGAGAGAGAAAGAAAACCTTTGCCCCACTCTCCACTAAACCTTCAAAAGAGAATACCACACAAGTTGTGTTTTCCTAAACTTTGGGGCCTCTCTTAAACACTATGCTAACTGGCCTCCCAGAAATTAATTTCTCAACCCAGCAAGTCAACAGCAAGTTAAGCATCCTATTGTTATCATTATAGAATTAAATGTTTCTATGTCTGAATTCCAAACTAGATTCTGCGCCCTTCAAGATGAACCCACAGAGTCTGGTTTATATAGGCTCTCAAGAAGGGGTGCCATCATTGCCATAATGGCAAATTCTGCCATGCAATCCATGGTATGACATGGTGACTTGGACTTTAAGGTTCATGGTACAATCCCTCATTCAGCCCAGGAAAGGGTTATGGATGATCAAGATGCCTCTGACAACAGCAACTTATAACCTTGATCAGAGAAGTCAGCTTCCACCTCCAGCAGCAGTCTGGATGCTTCCCACAAGAGATAAAGACAATTTTAGGCATGCAGGAGGAAGGAAAACTCATATTTGAAGGTCTACTGATGCCAGTGCTTTGCTGGCCCTCCACGTGGGACTGGACTTCATCCATAAGGCTGTATTATATAGGAAGCACTGATACTAAGTAGAATATGGGCCACAAGCAGAATTTCAGTGAAAAGTACGGTGATCTGATCAGTTTGGGGCTGAGATCCTTGTTTCTCCAAGCCCTCCTCTGGATCCTGTTGGCCACTTTCTGCTCTTCAGACATCAGAGTCCCCTGATCTGCAGAGGAGGGAACAGTGGCTGGTGAAGAAACAAAATATCAGGATATGTCAATGCATAAAACAGAATGGGAGGGGATAATTTCAACAGGATCCATAAAGGAGGATTTCCTGAACAAACCAAATCACTGGACTTTATCTGGGTCCTAGAGACAAACCTGCAAGGTTTCTCCTCTTGGCCTATACAGCAAAAGCTTCCTGTAGAACACAGCCAGGAAGATTCAGTGTCAGAAGACCAGTGTGTTTTGAAACCCATAAACCTATCATTTAGAAGGGATGTCAGGGCCCACCATCACTATTTCAAGAACTCTGCGACTGCTCAAGAACTCATAGGCTGAGATGAGAATTAGCTCACAAAGTCAAAATTGTTTCTAGAGTGAAGGGTCAAAAAGAACTTCTGCTTCCTAAGTGCTACCCCAGAGTCAATATGGGGGGAGGGAGAGTGGGAACTGAAATGATTGGAGCTTTGTTCCTTCTTCAAATGGAATTCGCTTTCTTTCAAATCTCCATCAGTTTTTAGGCTGACAGATCTAGTCCAACTCCTCATATTAGAAATAAGAGAACCAATCCTCTAAGGAATCACATCACCTCCTCGCCACCATAGGCTCAGTTCAGCTCTCCATTGAAGCTGGAACCAGGCCTCCTATTTCCCAATTCAAAGATCCTTCTTCTGCATCACAAATCTCTTAAACATGAATATCAAACTCAGAAGGAAGTGGTCACAAACGGCAACCTGCTGAAGTAGAAATTAATCAATCATTTGGAGAGAAGGGCTGCACAGGGTCCCTAAGCAAAGCCTTGCCTCTCCACCCCAGGCCCATATGTCACTTCCCTTTGCCAGGACAGCTCCTGGACTGCTGGGTGTCCTTCTGCTCAGGACTCCAAGCAAACTAGGTCAAATGTAGTATTCAACAACCTTTCTTAAGCTTTGAAGGTCATCTCAATGCTCAGCATTTTTGCATCTTTTCAAATGAGTAGTGAAAATGGAGATTTCTCAATATGGCATAGCTGGACTGATTTCCCTGGGAGCTGCATTCACACTGCACCATGAATTGCCAACATATGTTTCTCCTTGTAGAGTGGATGCCAAATTAAGATTACATTAGGGAATAAATTTTCACAAAGAATTAAGGACATCAAGCAATAACTTGTTAGAAAAAATGCACTAGGGAGGAATATGGGCGAACAGAAGTCCTGCTCACAATAGCACCCCACGAACAAGAAGTTTAAAGAGTGCAATTAAGGAGAAAGAGTCTTTAAAACCACTAAAGTAATCCTCAAAATGTTACCAGGTGATCACTTACTGATGGATGGGAAAATGAAATTCTGCAAAAATACCAATTCTGCCAAAATCATTTAACATCTATTTAGTAGAATCCTCCCCCCCAAAATATTCTAATATTATTTTTGTGGGAAAATTTAATGCCTCCCAAACATGTCTACAACCTCATCTACACCTATCAATATGTCACCTTACATGGTAAAAGACACTTTGCAGATGTGACCAAGGATGAAAACCCTGCAATGGGAAGAAATCAAACTAGATTATCGAGAGCCTGATCTATTCACCTGGGTCCTTAAAAGTGGAGAATATTTTCTGGCTCTGCTCAGAAAGAAAAACAGTGGGGGCAATGCATCACTGTTGCCTTTGAAGATGGAGGGGCCCAGCATCCAAGGAATACAGGCAACTCCTAGAAGCTGGAAAGGGCAAAGAAATGAATGGTCTCCTAAGAGCCTCCACAAAGGAACTATAGCCTAACTGACACTCTGATTTTAATCAGGTGAGACGAGCATCAGACTTCTAATCTGCAGAACCATAAGGTAATTAATCTAAATGGCTTTAAGCCATTAAGTGTGTGGTGGTATTTTACAGCAGCCAAAGAAAACCAATATACTATTTTTAAATCTAACCAAAGTATGAAATTGTAAAATATTATTTAACTGCCTAATCAGAAAAAGATGGGGTGGTGGAGATATTTTAAATGTTCCCAAATCTTAAAAATTGAAAATGAGTGGAAGAGACCATCCTGCCAGGTATTAAAATACATCTGACTCCATAAAAAAAAAAATGTGAAACCAAATAAAGGCTCCAGAAATAGACTCTATCACATTAAATGTTTTTACACTCTTAAACTATACAACAGAGAAAAAAAAACATACTTAAGAAATAGTTTGGAGGTATATGATTAACAAATTTAAAACAAAATTCGTTTATACTCTCAACTTATACCATCAATCGAAATCAATTCTGCATCACTAAAAAAGTAAATTTTTTTTTAAAGATTTTATTTATTTGACAGAGAGAAACACAGCGAGAGAGGGAACACAAGCAGAGGGAATGGAAGCGGGAGAAGCAGGCTTCCTGCTGAGCAGGGAGCCCGATGCAGGGCTCTATCCCAGGACCCTGGGATCATGACCTGAGCCGAAGGCAGACGCTTAACGACTGAGCCACCCAGGCGCCCCAAAAAAGTAAATATTTTAAAATAGTATAAAATATGGCAAAGAATAAAATGAAATATACCAAAATATACGTAGGAATTAAAACCGTGTAAGTTTTAGCTGACAGGAAAAATTCAAACTTTGCTATTAAAGATTATTTTGTAACTTCTAAAATAACAAAACTTAAGAGAAAAAGGATTAAAATGTCTTTAAAAGTAAATAAAGGGTTACTATCTGTGTTATATAAGATGCACAATGATCATATACAAATAAGATGCCCATAGATGAATAAACAAAGAATATGACCTGATCATCTATGCAAGAGGAATTGAAATTAGTAAACAAACATGTGAAAATGCTCCACCTTGCTGTGATCAAAGACAAACAAATTAAAATATTCATTAAGCACCATTTTACACCTATTATATTATCAGAAATAATAACAATACTCAAGGCTAACTAGATTCTGATGAAGTTAGTACATTTATACACTGTTGATTGCAATTTAAAAAGATTCTGTCTATAACATAACTATATATATATAACTATATATATAAATATAAATATATATATAAAGCCATAAAATATTAATTTCCTTTAATCCAGTCATTTCCATCACTTGGAATTTATCCTGAGGAAGTAACCCAAAGAGAGAAATATTTGTGTTGGACAGTATTTGTCTACTATAGTAAAAAACTCAGGATCACAGAAAAGAATAGTTAAATGAACTTATACTTCATGGAACATTGGATGTTCAGATGATAAGTAAGAAGACTACATAGCAACATGGAAAGGTTAACACAAGTGTTGAATTAAAGCTGAAAAAATATTAGGTTGAACCATATCAATTACCATTTTCAGAGGAAAACTATAAAACATTGAAAGTTCCACATGGGTCATCCTAATAGCTCTGTCACGGATACAGACAGGTAAAAATAATACCTTTTAGGGATGAGACCTATGAGGAAACACAAAAAGAAAAATAGTTAAAGGGATGGTAATATCAAGGACTACTTTTTTAGCCTATTATAATATTATTTGAAAATCAATTACAATGTTAAAACATTAAAGACATGATTGCTCTACAGAATGGAGATATCTCATGGAATAAGCTAAAAGATATAATTTCAATGTACCTTCCATTTCAAATTCTTTGATTCACTAAGCAATGAATTAAGTTTTCAACTAAGGTAAGAATTTGTTTTGAACAGACCTAGTCAAAAAACGTCAGGGGGGGGGGGTCGAGCCTGGTGGTGGGTATTGAAGAGGGCACATATTGCATGGAGCATTGGTGTGGTGCATGAACAATTAATCTTGTAACACTGAAAAAATAAAATAAGAGTATTTGGGGGAAAAAATGTCACCATTGGTAATAAGGCAAAATAGCAGAGCATCAGGTTTTAAAGTCAAATCCCATTTATTACCTATAAGACTTTGGAAAAATTACCACATTTAACCTCAATTCCCTTATCTGTCAAATGGGGATGGTGACAGTGCTCATGTCAGGATTGTCATAAAGAGTACTTGGATGACTGCTTCTTTGAGTACCTGGCAAGTAGTGAGCATTCAACAAATATGAGCAAGTACTTCATTATTAATGGACCAGGATAAATCTTTAAACAATGACTGAAGTTAGAAAATAATATTCACAAGAGAGTACTTCTATATGCGTTAGGTTGGAAATTATTCCAACCTAACTTTTTTCACTTGTCTTTTCTAAAAACATTCTTAATCAAAATTGGACCAGCCCACACTATGCTATATGTAGAGTTATCTCCAAAATTAAAACATAGAATATAGATTTAGTAGTGAGTGCAAATGTAAATTAGAAACAAGGTTTCAAACAGGAAGGGATGGGGAGGGAGACAAACCATAAGAGACTCCTAGACTCAAGAAACTAACTAAGGGTGGCCCAGGGGGGGGGGGGGCGGGGTTGTGGGTGGGTAGGGATAGGGTGGACATTGGGGAGGGTATGTGCTGTTAAGTGCTGTGAAATGTGTAAGCCCGACGATTCACAGACATGTACCCTGGGGCAAATAATACATTATATGTTAATAAAAATTAAAAAAAAAAAAACCTGTAAAAAAAAAAAAAGAGTACCAAGACCTGTAATAAATACTTAAGAAATAAAAAATGGTTAAATTCTTAAAAAAAAGAAAAGAAACAAGGTTTCCTTCTCTATCTTAACTTATAAAATAAGACTAAGTGGTCCCAGGCCATAAAATCTTCAATCCAGTAATCATCATTTGTGGATGTGCTTTCTCGTTCCCTGGCTCAAGAAGATTCTGTAGGCTATGGTTGACACTGGTTCTCTTTTTTATCTATGCAGCACATGTTCCTTTTGGGGACTGCCCCTCCCATGTATGGTGGATCTGTCAATCACATAACCTCCACTCCTCCATTGCATGGGCAGTACAGACCTGAGCTAGACAGTGATATTCCCTCTTTATTAACATCGCCTGAAAAGAAATTCTCTCTCCTTCTGAAATACTGAATAAGATAATTTGAGTTTGAGCTGGTAGAATCCTGTTGGTTGACAAGTGGACCTGTGGTGCTCTGTCCAGCTACCCTTTCCAGGGCCGACACACTCATTTCCCCAGCTGTCAGAAGTATTGGTGGCTGGTAGCTAAGAACTGAATCTCTCACCTGGACTTGCTTTTTGCCACAAGGAAATACATCATCAACTTATGCTCCCTCCCCGAGAGTGGATCTAGCCACTACTATGGAGTGATGCTGTGACCTCTGATGGAGGCACACAAAGGTCTAGACTCTTTGCTTCCATGTGGGGACAACTCTGAAGGGCTCCAGAGCTTCCTGTAGAATTGGCTGAGGCTTCAGCTGCAACCACTTCAGGGTTCAGCTTCTTCTGCTGCCCAGTCATGCCTTCTCAGTTCCTCACAGGTGTAATACCCAAGAACTCTCCCCAGTAAATATTCACGCAACTCTTCATTCAAAAGTCTGTTTCCTGGGAACCCAGTCTAAGACACTGGACACATGAATAGACCTGCCCCATAATGATACCAAGAAGAGACTAGAAATAAGAGAAATTCAACGATTTCATTCAATAATGAACACCTTGCTTGTGCCACACCTAGAATTAGCCCACTCCTTGGTCTTCTAAGTTACATGAGTCAACATTTTCTATATTTCATTTGAACTACCTAAAACGGGCTCTTAATTTCATACAACTAAAGGAGTCCTGACTATACATAAATGCTGTCTCATCAGTCCTATGGACATGAGCAGTGCTGAACAGTGTTTGTTGCATTTAACTACTGCATGGTTATATCAGTGTTTCATATAATGACAGCATCATAAGATGTTTTACTGAAAGAGAAAGAGAGAAAAGGGATTAAATCATAAAACAAGCTTAGTAAGAGTGCTACATACTGCATGTACCTCTGGATTTTATATATACTAGCATATTAAAAATTCTGACCAATATTGCAGAATTTATTTTATTTTATTTTATTTTTTTATTTTTCCCCAAATATGTTTATTTTATTTTTTCAGTGTTACAAGATTAATTGTTCTTGCAACACACCCAGTGCTCCATGCAATACGTGCCCTCCTCAATACCCACCACCAGGCTCGCCCAACCCCCCACCTCCTCCCCTCCATAACACTCAGTTTGTTGCTCAGAGTCTACAGTCTCTCATGCTTCATCTCCCCCTCTGGTTTCCCTCCATTCAACTTTCCCTTCCTTCTCACAATGCCCTCCATTTTTTCTTTATGCTCAGCATGTAAATGAGACCATAAGGTAATTGGCTCTCTCTGCTTGACTTATTTCACTCCACATAATCTCTTCCAGTCCTGTCCATGTTGATACAAAAGTTGGATATTCGTCCTTTCAAATGGAGGCATAATATTCCATT
>JAQQSY010002704.1:0-13489 GCA_028646535.1 Procyon lotor
CAGGAAGGTATGGGGAGGGAGACAAACTATAAGAGACTCCTAGACTCAAGAAACGAACTAAGGGTGGCTGGGAGGCGGGGGTGGGGGGATGGGTGGGGGGGGTAGTGATAGGGTGGCTGGGTTGTGGACATCGGTGAGAGTATGTGCTATGGTAAGTGCTATGAAATGTGTAAGCCTGATGATTGACAGACATGTACCCTGGGGCAAATAATACATTATATGTTAATAAAAACAGAAATAAAAAAAAATATGAGAGCTGCTAAGATTATGAAAGTTGCCATGTTCAAACAGGCTTCAGGTAAAGAAGCTATGTCTCCTTTACCTGAATGTTTCATGAGAATAAATAGTTTATCTGGCTAATAGTTCCCCTACCTAGAGTTATAAATCAAAATCTGTTGATCGAATCCTTAATAGAGGCTATAGTTAAGAGCAGAAGGGTTTATTGATTTAAGGTACAAGTGTGTAGGGGAACTGGTTTGTTTCAACAGGACCCACAAGAAGTGGTTGTGCCTCCACTACCTGACCGTATGATGGGGATGAACAGTGTATGTGACTTGACAGTGTTTCAGATCCCCAGGATTGTAAAATAGAAGGCATATAAATCTGCTTTCCAAGCCATGTTATAGCGTATGCTAAATGGAAACCCTTAAGAGTGAGGGAACCCACATAATATCAAACAGAAGGTAGAATGACAGTAGGGACAAATTCTCTGTGCAGTACCCCATGTGCAGCCTAGACCGGGGCTATAGCAAAAGCCTATGGGAACTTCCCAACAAGGACTAGTAGGACTTTTGACTGAAGAATCTCCATTTCCAGGGTATTCGCTATCGTACTAATTGATGCTCACCTTATGATTACAAAACACAAAGTGATCTTTAAACCTAGAATATCCAAAAGGTCTAGAATGTTATCTGAGGGAAGTTCTAACGGGGGTGTGGCAGTGTCTGAAAGAGTTCCTTGATAAAAGAGAAATGGTTTATTCAGTATCATGCTACCTCCTGGGGAATCTGAGGAAGAAACACTCCCAAGCAGGGCTCCTCTTTTCCCCCCAAAACTGACTTGAACTATGTGGAGAGCTACTGGATTCCACTATCACTAGACAGCGTCCTATCAACAGCTCTCAAGTAACCAAAGAGCTACCTGGATTTGCGATGGCAGTTCCATGATGAATGGACACCATCCCGTTTGGAAATCTCCTGCATTAAATGGAAAGACAGGTCAGCTCAGTGGGCGGAATTACTGTTTTCCTTCCAATAATGGAAAATCTGAACAGTGGGGAAAGCCCATGTATTGGGGTTCTTACAGACTCCTGGACAGTGACCAATGGTCTGGACATTTGTCAGCTAGAAGGGCAATGGAAGCTCGACCTACTAAAAGAACACCTGTGGGAGAGGGGAGGCACAACCCTACTGAAACTTAGGGGCACAACAAAATAGGAATTATCAACACCTATCAGAGGTAGCCTTTTCTAGGTTCAAAAGGTAACTGGATTCAACAAACAAATATCCCCATGTGCTGCTCCCTTGAGATGCCTGGCTGAGTCCAGGAAAAGAATTGACACAGGAGTAGTGTAACAATGAACCTAGACATCACCCTCTTGAGCCCTCCATGGCTACAAAATGCCAATAAGAACTGCAGTGTCGGGCAGTCAGAGACTACACATAGCCATGTGGCAGATTCCCTGATGGGAAGGCCCTCATCACAGCTGCCAAGTCAGACTGACACCGCAAGCCCTGAGGAGCTACAAAAGGGTACTTCCAGGAACAGACCCTGACCCCAGACTGGGCTTTGCTCACCAGGAGGGATACACATGTTTCGAATACTGTGAAAGAACCTAAATACAAGACATGCCAAGTTGGACAGCTCATCATCATTTCTTAGTACCAAGGAACAGCCTTTATGGCCCATAATGGCCAACAATTAGGTGAGAGCGATTCTCCTCAGTACCAGTTTGACAGAAAATTCTAAGTGACACTTAGAACATTGGTTGCTGAAAATGGAGGGGAATAGACATGGAGCGCTTGTGTACACATCTTCGTGAGTGTGTGCTAACACCCAAAGTGAGTGGGATTAAGGAGTGTCCTCATTGGACAGACGGCTTTATTTTTCCAGTGGATCTGGAGAAGAGGGGGTAGGGAGGGATGCCGGTACGGTCTTTCCTAAATAACTTCATTTTTTCCCCCTTTCCTTACCTAATGCAGAGGTCCTATGTCCAGGACTAACTACAAAGGCTGGAAGCAGGAATGATTTCAAAGCAACTAACTGTATTTTAAACCTCTGGGTCAGAATTCCCTAGGGCCTGATGGGGAAAGATGTGCCCTTACCTTATCTGACATAATTGGGACTAACAGTAAATGAAGCTATATTGCCTGATGGTCAAAAGAGCTCACTCATTCCCCACATAACCTTACCCTACATGAAGAGAGTAAGAGGGAGGGACTTGCTAGACTAGTATTGCTGCCTGTAACCCAGATCATCATGGTAGCCAGAACCAATGTCCCTTTCAAAGGAGACTCTGGATATAAACAGATAGGAGGAGGACCAGTAGCTTAATGGTACAGTGATGAATAAATGAGGTATATGTTTAAGGAAATCCAGTATTACTTAAACACCTCAAAACAGGATCAGGGCAAGAGACTGTTTTATCTTAGCTCAGGTTTACATACATACATATAGGCTTCAAAGGGTGAACCCAAATGTTTGTGGACACCACACCTGTTTTCAGGACCCGAGATACTAAATAGAAGCTTACAAACCTGAGTGGCCTTGCCTTGGGGGATTTTTAGTTAAGTTTTATCCATTCACATGATGATGGACATAATTTTATTTAGTTTCATTAATCTTTAGTTTTTATTTAACTCATAATAGTTTTAGGTTTCAGATTTACAACACATTCATTAATTCTATACATTACTCAGTGCTCATCAAGAGTATTTTTTTTTAAGATTTTATTTATTTATTTGACAGATCACAAGCAGGCAGAGAAGCAGAGAGAGGGAGGTGGGGGGAAGCAGGCTCCCTGCTGAGCAGAGAGCCCAATTTGGGGCTCCATCCCAGGACGCTGAGATCATGACCTGGGCTGAAGGCAGAAGCTTTACCCACTGAGCCACCCAGGTGCCCCTCATCAAGAGTAGTCTTAATCCCCCTCACCTATTTCACCCATCTTCCCAACCACCTTTCCCCTCTAGTAACCACCAGTTTGTTCTAATGAAGGCTTTTTTTTTTTTTTTTAAATCTTTTTCTTTGTTCACTTTTCATATGGTAATGATGGGCTGGAAAGATTACTCATCACTGCATGGGATTCCACTAATATGCCAGTAGTCCAGTCTTTTGACTTCTCTCTCATTGTGCTTTAAGAAGCATGTGGCCAGAGATCAAGGGGTAGACTGTCAACTAAATGCCAAAAAAAAAAAAAAAAAGGATCTCTGTCCAGTTTTTGCACTGAACTCCTACAACTCTTCGAATTCTCTAAGTGTTAAGAGCAGTAGGTCCATCTTTTGCTCTATTGAAGTGAATCAGTGGGTTCTTGGGTGGCTCCTCGATGGGGGCTAGTAAACAGAAAAACCACGCCATGATTAGAAACTTGGAATTTTCAACACTCCCCTTCATCCTTCAGAGAGGAGAGGAACTGGCAAGGAGTTAACTGGTCATGCCCATGTGAAGTAGCCTCTATGAAAATCTTATAGGAAGGGGTTTGGAGAGCTTCCAGGTTGGTGAACACATTGAGATCCAAGGAGTGGGACACTTCCAGAGAACATGGAAACTCTCCACGTTTCTTCCTTGCCTTACTAATTTCTTCCATTTGGATGTTCAGCTGTATCCTTTAGCATGGTTTGGATTTTTTGTTTTTGTTAAGTTCTGTCAGCCACTCCAGCCAATTAATAGAACCTGAGGAAGGGATTACTGGAATCTCTCATCTATACCTCACAAAGGGTGTGGTGCCACAGGAGTTTATTGGGACTGAGCCACTAACTTGGGGGATCTAAGAGTATGCAGGTAGACAATATTAGAACTGAGTTAATTATAGTATCAACTGTAGTCATAGAAAAGTGGTCAGCATGGGAAAAATCCTCCAACATTTGGTAACTGGAAGTGTTTTTATGCAGAGTAAAGGACACTGACAGGCAAGGAATTCAGAACAATTGGGTTTTCCCCCCACAAAGTAAAGAGGAAATGAAAAGAGGATTTCCCTGAGAGATAGGCATGCACATGTTTATTGCAGCATTTTTCACGATTGTCAAGTTAGGGTTGCTGAAATGTCTATCAACATATGAATGGAGAAAAAAAAAAGATGTAGCATTTCTACACAATGAATTCTTCTTTAGCAAGGATAAAGATGGTTATCCTGCCCCCACGCTCCCCCTCTTTTTTTGACAAAATAGATGGACCTTGAGCACCTTATACTAAGTGAGACCAGTCAGAAAGACAAAGTCAAGTACTGCTAAATATCCCTTATATGTGAAATCTCAAAGATTCCAACTTGTGAAAACAAAGTAACAAACAAACAAACAACAGAAAAAGCCCACAGAGTAAAATGGTAGTTGCTAGGGAATGGGTGAGTTGGAGGAATACAATTCATGTTGTTTAAACGTGCAAATGTGCAACAAGTACTGAAGAAGCCACAGTGAACTTACAGTGTACTATCATCAGTATTGTACTGGAGTTAGGTAAGGTGATAAGTATTGCTGCAACTGGGTTCGTATTACAGTACATCAATGAATCAAAGCCAAGTAGTACACATCTGAAATTCATGCACTGTATTTTTATTGAATGTATTTGACATAGAACAGAGGATCATCAAAACTCTAGCAATGGAGCAAACTAAAGTCTTCTAGACAAACCAGCATTGAACTGGGAACTAGGATACAGTCCATCTACAGGCAATGGAGGAAGGTAGGCTCACAAAGGAGACTTGAGAAGGGGTGGCCAAAGAGATGGACAAAGAATGGACAAGGGTGAGGTACTAAGAACCAAGAAAGGACTGAGTTGAGATGGAAGGAGTGATGCCCCACACACTGTTGAATGATGTGAAGAAAAGAAGATTTCCAATTACTTTGACAAGACCAGTTTTAGAGTAACTGTGGAGAGACAGACAGCCCTGAAGGGAGTGTGAATGATAGCACTGGACGCAAGATTCCGTGCTGGTGGATACTTTGAAAGAAAACCCAAGAGAGAGTAATTGAATGAGGACTGTCTAAGGAGGGCTTCCCCCCCCAAATTAGAGGCTTATTTATCATTAGATATTAAGGAGAACACCCACAGAGTTTGAAGATAAAAGCAAAAATGGCTAACTCTTCCATCCAAGGAATATTCTCGCAAGTCTATTCCTGTTCCTATCTCTCTACTCCCACCCTACACACTTTGCTTTCATCATGACCATCTCAAATTAATTCATTTTCTTTTCCTAAATGTTACTTATTTCTAGGACACAGAGCTTCTGACAACTATTTACGATGAAATCAACAATGCTATTTCTGATATCCACACTGCACCATCAGACATTTATTTTCTTAAAATTTTCTATCTACACAAGAAATGCATTACCTCATTATAACAGTGATGAATACAGTTAACGTGATGGAGGCCAGAAGTCAGCCAACAAGTGGGTGACAAGCCTAACTGAGCTAGGGTTTTAAAGTGTTGTTTTCACCAAATCACAAAACCATTCCCGAGACAAGTAAAGCCTATCGTGTTTCTGAGAAGTTAGCAACTGCTGCTTTACCCTTCCCCCCCATTGGTATGCACCTGGTGTAATCCATTTCCTGTGGTCAACATCACTCCAGAGCAACTGTAAATTAGCATATCTCTTGGCATCTTTCTGCCCTTGCCTCTATTCATAGAGCAGAGAAGTCAAAAGACAAGGGTCAGCTAATGGGGATCAAGCCAAAATTCAAAGGACATTTAAAAATAGAACTTGAGAGGGAGGAGTGGTATTGCTAATGGAAATTCTGGAAACTGACACATAACCACAGGCTTAGCAAGGAAGAAAATGGCCTTCACAAAAGGCCATGTGTTGACACTTGAGCTAAAGGGGAAGTCAGGTTTTGTGAGGGGAAGTGTGTGTGTGGGGGGATTTCTTAGAGATATGATGGCATGAGCAAGCAATCAGTATCTGGTTTAAAAAGGGTCTTAAAACAGATTTTCAGGTGCTAAGAATTCCAATCCTTGAGCTGAAAACAGTGTTGTCAACAACACATTTTTATGTATTGTATATATTGATTTTTATGTATTATAAAACATCAAATGAAACCTGAAGACATCTAGAAAATCTTTCGCCCTTTCAATGACTTTTAGGGTGGGTATACTACATATTGGCTGGTGCTCGGGGCTGCTTAGATTACTCGAACACTCAAAACAAAAACAAAAACAAAACAAAAAAAACAGATACATTTCATTTCCCTTACAAACCTGCCTCCCTTTATATGGTAAGGATCTATAACATTTTCTTTGTACTATCAGTAGAAAACAGAAAACTGTTCCAAAGGCAGTATTGTATTTAAAAATACCAATTAACTTCTCAGAATCTTTAAAATAATCATTTGATCCCCAGACCTTCTCAGTCAACGAAATGATTTTTGTCTCAAAGAACCAATCCCTGGATTTTAAGTATCATTTAGTATTACAATCATCTGAAAAAAAAAAATCACTCCATGATCTCATCATTAAAACCAAGTACAGGGGGTGTCTGGGTGGCTCAGTCAGTTGAGCATCTGCTTTCAGCTCAGCTTGGGTCATGATCCTAGGATCCTGGAATCGAGCCTCAGGTCAGGCTTCTCCTCAGGGGGAGTCTGCTTCTTCCTCTGCCCTTTCTCCTGCTCATTCTTGTGCTCTCTTTCACTCTTTCAAATACATAAATAAAATCTTTAAAAAAACAAGTACAGGTTTATGGTATCCCTTCTTTTCTTCTGGGGCCTCAAGGCGCATTATTTTATTCATCTACTCATTCTTACATTTTACAGCCTTTATCTGTCAGGCACATAAGTTGAATTCTTCATGACACTGAGGTTCTTTTCCATGAAAACAGTCAGCCACCTGCCAGTGTGATCCCCACAGTGACAAGATGACCAAACCAAAACAAATTCTAGAGGAAAGATCGCAGAGAGAACAGTCTTCCAGGTTTACTATCTCTACCTTGACTAATCAGAGTCTGTAGTGGTGAAGCCCAGGATAAAAAAATTTTTTTTTAAAGTTTCTCAAGTGCTTTTCATGTGATCCAGTTTTCTGAAGTGTGTATACACACACACCCCAATAGGAGGTTGACAATAGCACAATTTGGTACAGCTTTCCCCAATACAGAGCAAATTAAGGCTTTCTTCGCCCTCAAAGATTCGACACCTAGTCAAGAGTCATCACACTCGCTCTTCCACCTGTCCCCTATTCTTCACCAGCCAGGACTTATCAAATCCAAGAGCAACAGCTGCCTTACTTCCATTAGGTTCAACAACTGAGCGTGCAAATTCAGCCCTGGGCAAAGCAACTTAAGCCATGGCAACACCGTGGAAGAAACAAACGCCCAAACAAACGCACAAACAGTGAATGCTCCCTTAAAGACTTCCCTTTGTCTCCTTTTCAGTCAATTTCTAATTTCTGATGGTGACCCATGAAAATGAATTTGCCCACTCTGCCTGGAATAGTACATTAACTTTCCCATTCGTGGTACCAGCAGAGAAAGCTTTTCATTTATACGCAAACCCAAGAACAGGAGAAGGTGCTCTATGCTCTAGGAGACGCTCATTCACTTGGCACAGACTCAGTGTGGTCAAGAGCCCCCAATGATCCCATACGCTGGTTTTCATGCTTCTATTCACTTCATAGCACAGCTACAACACATTACAACAGGCTTAGCTTAAAACACAACCCATGTATTATCTTGTGATTCAGTAGGCAGAAGTCCTACTAGGATCACCAGCCTAAAATTAATGTGTTGGCAGGGACATGTTCCTTACCGGAGGCTCTGGGTAGGAATCTGTTTTCAAGCGCTTTCAGGTTTTCCGACGAATTCGCTTTCCTATGGTTCTAAGATTGAGATCTTCAGTTCTTTGCTATCACTCAGGAACGAATCTTTACTCCTACAGCGAGTCTGTGTACATCCTTATGTTTTTAAAAAGTCCTAAAAGCTCCTCCAGTCATTGAACTTTGTATCTCAGAACTGGCAACCGCATATCAAATACCTTTCACCGTTACAATCTTCCCGACTTTCCTTCCGCCATTTCTCTGCACTTTCCCCTTCAGCCTCCCTCTTCTGCTTTTAAAAGCTCGTGATTTCATTGGACCCACCTGGAGATTCCAGAATCATCGCCACACCTTCAGATCCGTAACCTTAATTACATTTGCAAACTCCCTTCTGCCATGTTATGTAACATATCCACAGGTCCCAGGGATTAAGGAATTAACATCTTTAGAAGGAGCCATTATGATGCCTAACATGTGCTTATGCCTTTACCTAACTCCCTCCCCTTAACTATGGAACAGATTCAGCAAGTAAAATGCAACAGAGGTTATGAGATGTCACTTCCAAGACTAATTACAAATAGAACGCAAATTCCATCTTGAGGCACTCTCGCTCTCCATCCCTTGCTCTGGGCATGCCACTTCCCTTGTTGCGAGGCAGACATACAAGGAAGAGGTCTGTGGGATGTAGCTTGCAAGCAGAAGCAAATCTTCTTAGGACTGGTAACAGCCAAATGAATGACTTTGGAAGTACATCTACCTGAGTAAAGACTTGAAAGCTCTGCAGGGGCAGCCAACTTCTTGAGTGCATCTTTGTTGAGCACCTGTTCCTGACATACTCAGCTAAGCCACTCCCAGATTCCTCCCAGGTTCCTGATGTACAGAAACTAAAATACTGCTTGTTGTTTTAAGCTGCTAAATTCTGGAATTATTTGTTATGCACTTGGGACATATTAGCCTTGGATTCAAGGAGACTGGTCCATGTAAATAGGGAGAGAAAATACCGAGTATACAGTAGGATTGGCCACAACAGGGAAAAGAAGCGTTGGCCTTCTCTTCAGTGGCTGAAGCAGTGTTTCACGAAGTGTGGTCCATGGACCACTTATATCGGAATCACATATGATGCTTGATTGATTAAACTGCAGTTTCTTGGGCCATCTAAATTAGAATCTCTGGGGAGTAAATGTGCCCTCCTAATAAGCTTCTCAAATAGTGTTTATTCTCATAAAAGTTCGAGGACCACTGATATGGTGGATAAGAATGTAGACTTTGAACAATCTGTGTTTAAACCTCAACTCTTTTTTTTTTTTAATTTTATTTATTTGACAGAGAGAAACACAGCGAGAGAGGGAACACAAGCAGAGGGAATGGTAGCGGGAGAAGCAGGCTTCCTGCGGAGCAGGGAGCCCGATGCGGGGCTCGATCCCAGGACCCTGGGATCATGACCCGGGCCGAAGGCAGACGCTTAACGACTGAGCCACCCAGGCGCCCCTTAAACCTCAACTCTTTTGAAAATTTTAACTGTTTCGTTCCTTCTGGATCCCCAGCACCTAAACAGCACCTGGCACGAAGTCGCTGGTCAAAAAATGTTTCTTGAAAACAGGGCTGATGGAAGGGATGGGCTAGATGGGTAAAGGGTATGAAGGAGGGCACTTATGATGAGCACTGGGTGTTTGTTGTAAGTCATGAATCACTGAATTCTACTCCAGAAACCAGTATTGCACTGTATATTAGCTACCTAAAATTTAAATTAAAAAAATTAAAAAAAATTAAGATAGATATATGATCTTTAAAAAAAAGTTTGTTGAGTGAACAAATGACTGAACAGATGACTAAGGACAATTGTCTTAATTTCACCGATTTTCTTATTAGAAAAAATGAAAACAAGGACGGCAACCCCTATTCTATTTTATTTTTATAACCCCTATTGTGAGAATTAAATGAGCTAACATATGTGCAACAGTTTGCACAGAGCCTGATAGCCACACAAAGCGCCCACTGCATGGAGCTGGTAATGGTGCTTGTGTTTCTACGGTCCTCACACAGGCGCTTGTGACAGCAACAGTGACAGAGAAAACCTTTCACTCTCAGAAAAACTCAAGAGATAGAAAACGTGTTCTCTTTGGGTTCGTTGAAGAGATGCTAGATGAGCATGCTAGGAGTAAGGACACGTTTCTGGTAATGATCAGAAAAAACATTCTTTAGAAGGTACAAAAAATCTTTTTCAGTGATGCTGCGGGGAGGGGGTGGTCAAAGTCCTGACATAAAGAAATATAAACTATGTGCATATTCTTATTTATCCTATTTCTTTTCCCCCCAAATAGGAATTTTTGTATTTCTAGTCCAATATCGCTGGATATTCATTAGCTTCATGCATAAAAGCTGTGCCAATTGCTCTCGGTACAATTTTGAAAACATTTTAAAAAGAATTCAGACTGAAAGGTGCTCTGTGAATACAAGACAGCAGTGGAATTTGGAAAAAAATACTTTGTGCAATGTAATTCAAATATTAGAGACGGCAACATTTAATTTGGCTTAGAATTTGATTAACATGGATCTATTCTTTATCTTTTTAAGATTTTGTTTATTTATTTGACCTAGAGAGAGAGAGAGAGAGATCACAAGTAGGCAGAGAGGCAGGCGGGGTGGGGTGGGGGGGAAGCAGGCTCCCCGCTGAGCAGAGAGCCCAATGCGGGGCTCCATCCCAGGACCCTGAGATCATAACTTGAGCCGAAGGCAGAGGCTTTAACCCACTGAGCCACCCAGACACCCCTCTATTCTTTATCTTAATCATGTTGCTGATTTCATGGCTGCAGGGATTTTAAAATGTGCTCACAGTTTCTCTGATACTCTTCCTTTTAAGGAATGAAACCTAATTCCCTTTCCCTGGAGTGTGAGCTTTACTTAGTGATCTGCTTCTAACAAACAGGAAGAAGAGGGAAGCGATGATAGACTTCAGGGGCTAGGTCATAACACACAGCAATTTCCTCTTGCTTGCTCTCTCCTGGATCATATACTCTGGGGGAAGTCACTTGCTATTGCAAGGACACTGAAGTAACATAAGGCATCCTGTCAACAGCCATGCAAGTCAGCCATCTTGGAAACATGCTCTGGCCTCAGTCAAACTGTCAGGTGTCTGCAGTTCTTTAACATCCTGCCTGGGTCCTAAGCCTGAACCACCCAGGTAAGCTGCTCCCCCATTCCTGATCCACAGAAACTGTATAATGACAAATGCTTGCTGCTTTAAAGCCACTAATTTGGGGGTAATTTGTTGCATGACACTAGATAACTCATGCAACAGGTATATACATATGTCAAATTTATCACATTATACACTTTAAATATGTGCAATTTATTATTTCTCAGTTATAACTCAATAAACCAAAAAAGTAAAAGATGCAAAAGAGAACTAAAATACTATGCTTTATTATTGAATGGGAATTTGGCTTTTTTTAAAATTACCAATCAGCAGATTAAAACCAAGTGTAGAACTGGATTTTTGGTCAAACAGACCCCCTCCACCCCGAAAAGAATTCCAGGAAATAATGACACTACTATATCAACTCCATATTCAAAATAAAGAGCCAGCTATGGTTTCCTGGATTCCTATCCCTATTGGTTGTCAAGATCTTTTCCTTATTTAGACCAAGTCTCCTGATATGCTTAAAAGAAAATATGAACAAAACAATTTCTTTTTAACAGGCATGGAAATGCTTTAATTAACTATGATCCAGTCTTGGTTAAAACAACAACTAGAAGCAAGAGTTCTGGAGTGACACAGAACATTCTGGTAGATCTTGAAGAAGAAAATTGGCACTGGAAGGAAATCATGTATTTATAATGCAATGTCTATGTACATAATTTTGAGACAGACTGATCAGAGTTTATAGAATTGTATTTTCCCAGGTTATCTCCCATACAATATTTTTTTTTTTAAGATTTTATTTATTTGACAGAGAGAAACACAGAGAGAGAGGGAACACAAGCAGAGGAAATGGTAGCGGGAGAAGCAGGCTTCCTGCCGAGCAGGAAGCCTGATGTGGGGCTCGATCCCAGGACTCTGGGATCATGACCTGAGCCGAAGGCAGACGCTTAACGACTGAGCCACCCAGGCGCCCCTCCCATACAATATTTTTAATGCCTATTTATAGTTCATTTTCATGCGAATAGTATAATTTATATAAGCAATTCTCTGTTATTGATACTTCGCTCATTTCTAACTTTTTGGTCATCAGTAATTCTGTGACGAGCACCCCTTTAGCTAAAGCTTTACTTGCTTCTCTCTTCAGGGCAGATTTTTTCAAAGGAGAGTTCAACATGTCTGAACCTTGTTAAAGCTCGTATTACAAATTACCAAATGGCTTTCCAAAAAAACCAGGCCAATTTACAAACTCATCTACATGCTATAAGAATTCCTGTCTCACCACATTCTTATAAGCATTGTGGAATTTTTTTAAGGTGTGTCATTTATTTTTCATGAGTTTCTGAGGAATTTTAAGAGTTCTACCATCCCCACAACTGCCCCACACCATTTTGTTTCCTTCATTGAAAACATGTTCATTTGATGATAACTCCATTTTCAAGCCTGGTAAGGCCTTCTGGTTGGCAAGTTTTAGGACCAAATAGAATGTAGTGATCAAATCTCCAAAAATCCATTAAATTTGCAAATTCATAACCTTTTTTATTAAGAGCTAAATTTCTAAATGACTGAATAGAATAGTATAAAAGCAATTAAAGTCCAATGAGCAGATTCTCATTTGAGGCTAAGTATCTGCCCCTTCCTATTTAACTAAAGCAAAGGCAACACTCTCATAAACTAGACCTACTGAGGAAAAAAAATCAGTTCCCAGAATCAACTCTATGTGATGCCAAAGGACTGTAAGTACCTTTCTACCGGGCAAATTGCATTTAAAATTTATGGGGAAGTTATATAAAAGACAAGCAGAACAAAAACAAAAAAAAACTGTTCCTAATAAACTTGAGTTTGAGGCATGCACAATATTTTTCAACAGATTACAGTCATCAGACTTACCACGCAATGGTTGCTTGTGTTTTCATGAATTATCTCATTCACTTCTCACCAAAGATTTCTGAAACATGGCCACTACTATCCTCATAGATAGCAGATGAGAAGCTTTGAGACCTTAACTAATTTGTCCAAGGGGACAGAGACCGCAAGTGGCAGAGACAGGCTTTATATCCACGTCTTTCTAACACTAATTCCTGTACTCTTCCCTGCACAGCGTTATTAGAGATCCAACACATAGTTTTATTCGACTCTTTTTTGTCCAAGATATTGGAGGCAGCATGGCATAACAGAATGAACAGAGGCTTTGCATTTAGACATCGTTAGATTTGACTCTTGCCTCTAGATACTAGGTTCTGACTTCTATGGCCTTCAGTTTCCTTAAAATAGCTGCTCCAATTGTTGTATGACTTTAAGATACAAGGTTTGCCACAGGGCTCATGTGATGCTCAATATGTGCTACAGATAATTATGTCTATGCTACAAAGTAGACAAGAGTAGAACTGAAACAGT
>JAQQSY010002705.1:0-13489 GCA_028646535.1 Procyon lotor
GCTCAGGTCATGATCTCAGGGTCCTGGGATCGAGCCCCGCATCGGGCTCTCTGCTCAGCAGGGAGCCTGCTTCCCCCTCTCTCTCTGCCTTCCTCTCTGCCTACTTATGATCTCTCTCCTCTCTGTCAAATAAATAAATAAAATCTTAAAAAAAAAAAAATGAATTCAACTGAATGATTGTATATTTAGTTCCCATTTGTGTTTGACACTGCCAGTATAGAAACATGAGTTCGACTGAGTATCCCTCTTCAAAGGACCAAAAATTCAGTGGGAAGGAAGCATGGGAGAAAGTAAAATAAGAACATAATAAGTACATCTACAAACAAATTGCTGTGGAAATCCTGAAAAGGAAGAAATTACACTTTTTTAAAAAAAATCACCAGGAAGGGCTTCAAAGAGAAAGTGGAATTTGAGGACCATTGGTTGTCCCGAGCTAGATTTAGGGTTAAACATTTCTTACTCATCGCTTTACAAAATGCTTTAATGTTATCTAAAAATTGGTGCTATCCCAACAACAATGTATGCCACCATTGACATTGGAAATTGAAATAAGAAAGAATAAAGAGGAGAACCAGAGGAGAAACAACTTATCAGCAGATTTATTCCTTCACAGCCCTTCATTCCTTTATCACTGTTCTAGGAATTTCTTTTTTTTTTTTTTTTTTAAGATTTTATTTATTTATTTGACAGAGAGGAGAGAGATCACAAGTAGGCAGAGAGGCAAACAGAGAGAGAGGGAAGCAGTCTCCCTGCTGAGCAGAGAACCCGATGTGGGGCTCGATCCCAGGACTTGAGATCATGACCTGAGCCCAAGGCAGAGGCTTTAACCCACTGAGCCACCCAGGCGCCCCGTTCTAGGGATTTCTAATTATGGCCATTTGGTTTCTAGGGTGCATGAGTGGCTCAGTCTGTTAAAAGTCCCACCCTTGGTTTTGTCTCACGCCATGATCTCAGGGTGCTGAGACTGAGCCCTGTTGGGCTCTGAGCTCAATGGGGAGTCTGCAGAAAGATTCTCCCTTTCTGTCTCTGCCCCTTCCCCCCACTTCTCAAATAAATAAATGAATTTTTTTTAAAAGATAGCCATTGGTTTCTAAAGCTCTGAAAGCATGCCACATTTTCATCTGTACATTTAGGGTTTCCAAAGCCCTTTACTAACTCCTGTTTCATTTAGTTCTCCTCATAACACTAACTGACAAATGACGCAGGTGGTTGCAGCCCGAGCTTACTTCACAAACACTGGAGCTCAGTAAGTCTCCTCTTGCAGGTTTCATCAACAACTTAGAAGGAGGGAACCAGGTTTCTCACTCTTATCTTCTAGCTCCCACATTGTCATGCTGCTATTTCCCATAGAGTTTTAAAAATTTCTTCAGCCAAATTTACTTTAATAAAAATAATTCTGGAAGTTTCCCTGAAAAACTCCTTCATCCTATAAAAAGCACACAACAAATTCTATTTTCAGTCAGCCGAAATTGGCCTCTCTTGCTTTCTTCTTACTCTCATGCTAGGTCATTGGCAGAGCACTGTTTAGTTTTCTTTTTTTTCCTTCTTTTTTTTTCTTTTTTCCCATTTCCACCTGGAAAACAAGGGTTTTGTGTCAGAAGCAATGAAGTCTGTGAGAACAGAAATGCCAGAATAGACTACGTTAGCTCTCGAAGGAAACAGGACAGGTAAGAACATTTTAATAGTGGGACTCCTTCATCCAAGATGGAACCAAACCAAAAACAGAGATTGCCTGTGACATGTGAGAGATAAGCTCCATCTTATGGGTCCATAATAATGGCGGCCTGAAGCAATGTTAAGAAGGCGGCTGGGTCAGTGTTGAGGGTGTTGTGCCAGATCATGAGATGGCTACAGTAGGCCTGGGGTGTCTGGGTCCTCTCTCCAGAGATCCTAACTGTGCCTCACTCAGGACTTCCCTACTGGGTGGCACATTTATCAAGGCTGATGAACTTACACTCCTGTTCTCCCCTAGGACGTTAACATGACTTCGGGGCTGTTGCTTTGGTATTTTCCAGAAGGTTTTTTCTTCTTCTTCTTTTATATATATGTGGCTCGTTCATTACATACGCTCATGCCTCTACTCACTCTCTATTCCTTTACTTTATAGATTTCTTTTTTCTATAAATTTCTTTGAAAAAGATCGAAAACCAAATTAAAATAAATAAGAGTCAAGATATGGAAGCTAAATTATCTTACGTGAGGACTTAAACATTTTTTTGGGGGGGCTATGAGTAATATTGCTTATTGTAAAAAAAAATTGGAGAATATGGAAAGTACAATTGAGTATTTACTATAATCCTCATCCACAAAAAAAGCATTACCAATATCCTCTAGTAGACTCTTTATTTTTTTCTATTGATATATAAAATTATTGAAGGAATACTTTATATGTGATTTTGCTTTCGACCTTTTTGCATCCTATTTTAACAAAAACATTTGCTATGCGTCATATGATAAAGTCTTTGTAAGTATGCTTTTCAATACCCAGATTTAATAGTCAGACAGAAGTCTTGAGGTTCTCCCCTAAAAACATACTTCTCAAGTCTGTCAATCTATCAAAGTGGTACCAAAATCCACTCAATAATGCTTGCTCCCAACTGAAGTCTCAGTGGTTCTTTGCCTTCCTTGTATCCCAAGTGGGAAACCTGTCGTCTCCAGCTCTACACCTCTTCCTATGTACCCCGTGCCTTCCTACATACTACTCCTGTCTTCTCCGTCCAGGACGACACCCTCAGCTGATCTTTCTGCCTCGTCTTTCACCTTGACCCCTCCGAAGCCCATTCTCCACAGACCAAGCCATAAGAGCTTTCTACAAATCAGATAATGCCCCCCTCCTATTTGATACTCTCCAACCTCAGCCCTTTGCATTTGGACTAAAATCCATGTTCCTCCCCAAGGACGATGAGCCCCCGGCATCTCTATGCCTGACTGTGGTTCAGCCCATCCCCTACAACTCTCCCTCCATCCCTTCTCTGAAATGATCATACCATTTGTTGATTTGTTGCCCATTTGCTTATTTGCATGTTTATGGCCTGTTTCTTGCCACCAGATTATAAGCTCCGCCTCCTGCCTGTACCTCGCTATTCATGGCATATCTGCCCAGCCTTCCAGTGGCTGGCATATGGCTGGCATCCAACCAGCATTTGTTAAAAGGATGAATAATATTCCATGGCAAATGCTTTTATCCATCCTTCAGTTTTAAAACACTTATCTGCTCAATACATTCTTCTGGCTTCAAACAACATTGACATAATCTGATAACATTATTCCTGTAGAACCTATCCCCACCCTCTGTACTCCCTGCAGAGCCCCATGGATGGATCTCCAGGATTTGAGCCCACGGGGCCTTCCCTGGGCCCAGCTGCAGTGTCTCCTTCATGATGACTCTCCTGCTGGGCAGACAGACACCCCACTCTTCCCATCCCTGGATATGTTCTTGGGCTGCTCTCTTTGCTCTGAACATCCATTTTCCCATTGGTCTGGTCCCAGGCTTCCCTCTCTTTCTGGGGGAAATCTTGCAGTGATATTATGGGATACAAGATAGAAATAGCGCCTGGCCTCAGGGAACTTATAGCCCAGTGAGCCGGACAGACAGTAAGCTAATAATCAGAATAAAGACAGAGCAACACAGTGTAGATAACGACATCCAAAGCCAAGGTGCAGTGACAGAAGAAAGAAGGCATCTTTGAAAAGTGACTGCTGGAGCAGAGGCCTGAAAATAAACTATGATTATACTTAATTTTTACTTTTCCCATGCTCTCTCATATGCCCTGTTTATCATACTTAGATGCCAGTTTTATCTTTCCTCTTAGTTTTTAACCTGCCAAAGGGCTGATTTCCTGTCTGATTCACAGCACTTGTGCACAGCACACATCTCGGCGTATGATGGAGGGGAGGCAGAGAGAGGAGGTGGGGGTCAGGAGCGGAGCAGGGGAGCAGAGGGGAGTAGAGAGGGATTCAAGGAAGGAAGGAAAGGGGAGAGGAGAGATCTTCCAGGGTGGGTGCTGGCCACTGAGAATCCGAACGCTGTACCACTAAGGTGGTGCTGAGCCAACCAGTGGGTAGAAATAAGGATTTGATGGCCAGCACGATGCATCATTGTGCTGATGTCAGTTACACTTGACAAGGCCTTAGCATTGGGTCAGGCCAATGATTTTTTTGCATTTTTCTCTGTTCCTGTAACTTTACACCCTGTATTACAACAAAAGGATGGCCTAGAGAGCCATTCTGCTTTTTCCTTCCAAAAATTGCCACTTAGCAGATACAGCCTTGTCAAGTCCCTCGGGCCAGCGCTGATTTGGATTTAGAAAGCCCAGCGAAGTCAGCGCTAGCTTTGAACCCTGCCTGCGTGGGGGAGCATGGAAGATCTCCAGGCTGGGCCAGGCCTTCGAAGCCCGCGCAGATGGTGAGCAGAGGACCACCCTGGACTTGTAGCTGCTACAGAGGGCTGAAGACAGGGGAAGCAGAGAGAGCGAAGTGTGTGAGGCAATCTCCTCTTCTCGGATGGCCTCCCTAAAGACTGGAAATAGTAAAGTGGCCTCCTTGCTTTGTTCAAGTCCCTGCCCTGATCCTGTGGAAAAGGCTGGATAATTGTCAAGGCCAACGGACCACCGGGGAAGGCATGTGCATCTTCGAAAGGAGCACAGTGGCCGGGAGCTGAGAAGCTGCCCGCTGGGCCCCAGGCACGGAGCTGAATGCTGTGGCAGGGAGAGGTAGCAGACAAGGAGAGTGAGGAAGACGGAAGTTGATACTTATTGAGCATCTACTTGCATGAACCTGGCACTCCTTAAAGTGGAAACTCAGTCTTGCTGAATGCCTTGTCCAAGTTCACTCCACCGAGGTTCAGACTGTTACCCCTGACCTCTTGGGAGATCAGGGTCAGTATCTCCCTACCCATGTTTCTCAAGAATCTAGAATCGCACCAAAAAAGGAGCAGGCCATTCATGGTTTCCCTGTGCCGAAAGGAATAGACTAGCAAACTTTCAACGTGCAGTTTTTAGTAATGCATCTGGATGATATTAACAAGTCTGGAAAGAGAGTCCACTTGGGGCCTGGACAGAGCCGGCATCATTATCTGTGACCCTGGGCACATTGCTGAACCCTCCTGAGCTTTACTTTCTTAATATGTAAAACAGACACCTAACTACTCACCTCCTTAGATCACTGGGAGGATCAGAGCAAGAAGGTAAGACAGCACCTAACCCAGTGCCTGGCACCCAAAAGCTTTCAAGGAATGTCAGCCATTTCCCCCATTTACCGGGGAGCACATAGGGTAAAGGGCCGTGGGAAAAATGTGTCAAACTTTTGAGTCCATGCACTCCAAGGTCATGGAACTCCCTTCCTCCCTGGCGCAGACTCCCCCTGCAGGGTTTAATCTGGCCTTTCTAGCACATTTGTCATTTTGATTTCTCTTTTCCTCTTTCCTTTTTAATGTCCATGGACTGGAATGGGATCAAGAAGTTCTGTGCAGACAGGCTCCAGTAAGGTGTCCCGGATTGAGGTTTGGGCCCTCCAACAACCAGGCCAGTTGTTGGATATACCATCTTCAATAATATACCATCTTCATTAGTGCTTCAGGCTGTTAGAACACTCATGCTTGGACTCTGATGGAAGGACAAGGTCCCCCAGGGTTGGCCCACATGACCTTGCTGGTGTAATCCAAGACCCTCTGCACATGGATGAGGGTGGAGTTGGTCTCAGTCCCAAACGAACAAAAACCCACACTGATCTGCAAATGGCTGGAGCAGAAGGTGGGACAATTGAAAAAAAAAAAAGAAAAGAAAGAAAAGAAAAGAAAAAAGAGAAGATGGGACAATTGTCTAAGGTGGGACAATTTAAGAGCAATATTTTCAATTCGTTGTTTTTTTTAAAAGACATAATTGTTTTCATACATCCAGACTCATCCCCTGAATGGGGAGGAAATGCCCAGGAGGGGGGAGAAACTTCCCGGGGCCATTATCACCCCCCCTTCATCTGCTACAGGCCAGCGCTGTGCGGGTTGCCATGGCGACGCAGGGCTGACCTCTCACATTTTACTCTTCCAGGAGCTAAAAAGGTAAAAATGAGCCATTTGGTCTCAAATGAAAATCAACCTCCCTCAGTTAAAAGATGTTAAATCGCTTTCCCTTCGTCAAACCCAATGTTCCGTAGCCAAGCTTAAAAAAAAAGAAAAGAAAGAAACGGGGTGGTGAGGAAGGAAGCAAGCGAGAGGTCTCAGAAGCAGAGATGCGGGGCTGACGGGCCCCTGCAGCAGGGACAGACCGCAGGGGCTGCAGAGGGCGGCCAGCCCACCGCCCGGCAACTTTCCCCGGGCTCCGAGTCAATGCTCCCCGGCTTCCTCGGACCCGCCCTGGCCCCATGGTGCTGGCTCCAGCTTCTTCTCGCTGCCTGCCCCTTCTGCTTGCTTGGCGGTGTGGCTGGACGGTGGGCTTTTACTTTTTTATGTGCAGGCAAGATGGATCAGAAAATAAGAATATTGACTGAACCCACCCGCGGTTGGGCAACCTGTTATTAGCCACGCGCTCCATGCAAGAGGCGGCAGGGCACATATCCATTTGCTGTGATTAATATGCTGAGGTGGGTTTCTGCAGCCGCCAGGCTGCCCCGCCACCCTGCCAGGAACACGATCACTCAGAGCCTGGACAGCAGGACCACCCAGGCCAGGATGCTTCTCATCCGATTAACCGCACAGGTTGGGCAAGTGGGAGAGGCGTGCCTGGTGGCTCTGGGAAGCAGGCCTGGTCATGCCTGGGGGCTGGAAGCAGCTTGCGGCCCATTTCCGGCTTTCTGATGCATGGTGGGGCCGCTGGAGATTTGCCCTTCTCTCTCTCTCTCTCTCTCTCTCTCTCTCTATCTCGGCACCCACGCGGTCCATCCACCTGCAGAGCATGTGAAAGGCAGTGAGATTGCACTTTGGCTTCAAATGAGTCATCGGTTTCATTTTGATGCCCGTTTCTAAGCATGTGGGCTAGAGCTGTCAAATCTTGCTCTATATGTGAATTACCTGTAATTATAAGCAAGGCAAGACCTACCGGTTTATCACCACCAGACTTGTTTTTAATCCTTTAACTTGAGAGTGGTGGTAACATAGAGAAAAATCGTTAAAGAATGAGAGTGTATGTCGGAAACGGGATTCATTCTTACCAAAGAGATTTCTTCGCAATCTCCTTGAGCAAAATCCCAGGATTTTCCAAAAGTTCGTTAGAAACCTCGGGGGTCAAACAAACAGGGGAAACTAATTAGCGATCTATTTCCATAAACCCAACATCAGAAATAAAGGAAACCAGGTTACAAAGTTGTAAACCTGGAGGGGGAAAAACGGTGCCCAGATTCATTCATTTGCTCATTCATTTGATCGTTCAGCGGATGGACACCCTTCAGTCATAGTTCTCCAAACACTGACTGCATTTGGCCAAGACCTGCTGGTTTAATAATCTTAAGCTCATTGATATCATCAGCTTCCTGTGGCAATCGAACTTGAAGAACAGTGTCCCCTCTGCTACATTCATGACACATCTTGGATCCTACCTGACATAGGCTAAACCTGAAATGTGGGAAGAAAATTTTTCATGCTCCAAACACACATACACCCTCAGCCACGCACGCACGCACGCGCACACACACGCTCCTGGTCCATATTTCTAATGAGGTCCAAGTGGTCATCTTACTCTCAGGGGCCATTGCTAAACCCACGCTCTGAAGCCAGCTTGGTTGCATCAAACTCTTTAATTGGCTGGCATTTAAAAAGTTTAAGGGGTTAATGCTTATAAGGGAGAGGGAAAACATGCTACAGTGCGTGCGTTTTGATCTGAGGTTCAAAACATACATCCAGATGAAAATGGCCAGCCTCATCGCGACACACAATTCCTTTCTCTGCCTCCCGGTTCCTCTCCTTCGCTCTCCACGATCTTACAGATCTCAGCGCGATTAGAGAGCTGCCGATAAGTGAATGGCCAATGGTATTCTATGATTTCCGTGTAGTCTGAAGATTAAATCCCTATGAAAATAATATATCTCTTCTCCACTCCCCACCCCTTCCCCACTAGAAGCAGCTGCTTTTCACATTTAAATGTAGCAGGGGTAACAAGAGCCTCTTTTATCCGCTACTCCTATTCATAAGGCATTAAAATACATGCCGTTTCTTAATCCCTAGTGCAGCTCTAAGGGGCTTCAGCTTTGTGCTGAAATAGTACGTATCTTTTAAAAGTAGCTGATGGAAATCGTCTTCTAAAGCAAATCAGTCTCTTAAAAGCAGTCTCCCCCGGGTTTACACAGAACGTAAATGCAGTCCTGGACACAGTGTGTCCAGCCTTCCCCTCCACCGTAAAGGGCTTGAGAAACAATACCAGAGTTTGTTTATAAGTAGCCCCAGCGACTTGGCAAGCTGTGTCCCTCCCCTCTCTCCTCTTTCCACGCTGCTCCGGTACCCATCATTGCAACAGCTCAACTTGGCATAGTACAGCATCTCTTCTGGGAAAGGATTTCTGCAGAAGCCAATCGGCATTTGCTGAGCAAGGTCACTTTCAGACCTAGCTCGCTCGGTCTGAAGGCAGCCTCTCCAGGAATAGTGGGAGAGGGAGTCAGAGTGGGGATCAGAGGGAGAAAATCACCTGGATTCCTAGTTAATCCACAGGCCTCAAGAGGAGTGGGTGCAGGATTGGTGAATTTTGCAACCGCTGAGAAAGCTGTTCGATAGGCAGGTAGTGATAGAAACTAACATAGCAATACCATGTATGTGTATATATGTAGAGATACATATCTATGTATATAGAAATAGATAGACACATAAACATGTGTTATCTGTATCAGATAATACCATTGGCTACTTGTATCCTCATCTAAAAATAGCATTAGAAGCACTATTAGTACAAAGAGAATACATAAAATACAGACAAAAATAAATACCCTGAGTTATAGATAACTCTTGTGGCTATACTTCCGCTAAAACTAGCAGAAATCATCTCTTTTCCTATATGTTTAAATTAAAGCTGGCCCTTTTAAATAAATTCTTTCCAAACAACAGCAATAACAATGACAACAAAAACTAAGTAAATACTCAAGCTTCCTTCACAAATATATCTAATTTTCTATCGCCCTTAAAATTAGTGGTTTCTTAGTCTCTGGCATTATTGTAAGGAAGAACAGAAAAAGGTGGCAGAAATATTTGTGATATTTTGTGTTCAGCTCTATGCTTATTTTCACTTAGAATCTTCCAGAAAGTATTTCAGGGGCAAAAAGTGCCTCATTCATCTAATGTTGTTTCACTGAAAGTTCCAGTTTAGAAGTGTAAAAAAAAATTTTTTTTTCCTCAAAGCAAGTGAACATTGCTCAAAATGTTTGGGATTGTAAGTCCCTCTGGCAGATATCTGTTTTTCAATTGCTGTGAATTTGCTTTTTCAGTTTGATTCTCTCTCTCCTTCTTTAATTTGAAACTGAAATGCTCAGGGTGTGCTCTTTGCTTTGTATAACATGTTTCTTTTTACCTATAAAATGTCACAAAGTTATAAAGGAGGAGGACCACGCTGTCAGATTTGCCCCCTCCCCCATGAGCTAGTCAAATGGGGAAGAAGGCTCTCTGGGAAGAAAAATAAGGCATACGTGAAATGTACACATGAATACACCCTCCTTGCAACCCTTTTGTGAAAAGTATCCATGTCCCGAAGGTTGTAACGTTCTTAGTAAAAAGCAAAAAAATCTTCAGGTAATTTTAAATGCCCTTAAACATCGTACACCGTTAAAGGAAAAACTTCATTTGTATCACTGCAATTTATTGAAGAGAATCTTACTTTCTGACGGTAATGGTGATTGTTTCTGAATCGTGGAACCTGACTGCCCTCTTCTGGATAGAAAATGAAATGGTAACAGCCTGAAAGATTTCAGAGACCTATACAAGATGCTCATTATTCCAGCTCCGATTATAAGTTTACAGCTAGAAAATCTATAATGATGAAGACATTTCCATTTGTATATTATAAACTGAGAATTATAATCACAAACTAAGTAATGTGACTTTCCCCAAATCCAAAATGATGTGCTTCCTAATTTTTTTCGACAGCACTTCTGGCTTTTGTACTATTTTCTTTTATATTTGAGACCCTCGTGTGAGACCCAGGAATTCATCCAAAGCCAGGATGAGGAAAACGAATGACATTAGGAAAAACTGATATAAAGTGAGCCAAGCATTTATAACCCTTGCATTCAATTTGAGGAGGGACTCATAATTATTGAAACCTCTCAAAGTAGGTTGTCAGTAATTAACTAGATCATATTTTAGAGACAAAAAGTGAAATGAAGCTATTCTCAAATAAAATAAAAACATAAAAAACAACTATTATGCAATTCCATAATTCAGTGGGACCTTACTTGGTATTTGGTAGAATTATCAAAAGGAGAGTCTTAGAACCATCAATTCCCCTCCCCCCTTTCTGTCTTAGGTGATACAATCTTACATATCAATATCCTAATTAAAGAGCTTTGGGTTTCTTCCTTTTTTGCCATTTTACGTCTGAAAAAATGGTATAACAAATTCAAGATGATTGATAATTCTGGATAGAGAGTCATTAAATGCCAACAGAAAAAAAAATTTACCCTCAATTATAATTGGGATACTACGTCAAACAGATAGAGGAAATCCTAATTCTGAGCTCTATTAAAATGCACTTATTTCAATTTCCAGTTGCTATGTATGTCCTATTAGCAGCCTGACATTTTGAGTAGTACACTAATTCATATGAATTGGGTTTTAAATGAAAGCTTTCAAGTCAACCTTTATGGAACACTGAATGTGCAATAAGCCCAGAATTAACAAGAGAATGAGCCGATACTTTTTCACCAAGCGAGCTTCTTGTATGAAGGAGCAAAACCTGAACACTCCAAATTACAAAATGCTTTCATTTCAAGGGCCTCGCCCATAAGCAAAGCACATGCTGATTTCATTGTATTTTTCTCTAGAGACCTATTAAGTAGTTAGGAGCAGATATGATTCTAGTCTGCAGCTAGAAAATTAAAGGTCAGAGGTTAAGTATGTGTCTTGCCAGGTAGGCCTCAGCTGGTTCTCCACCTGTCTGTCAGGCACCAGAGCTGGAAACAAATTCCAAAAGATCCCATAAAGCAGGCTAAGTATCCACATAGTTGGGCAAAGCTTACGTAGGTCGCTGTTCGCAGAAGAAGAGAAAACAGGGTCCCCCGATTGTCTGATTTTCTTCTAGGGAAGCTATTGGGCCTGCAGTGGGGTACTGTGCTCCAGTGGAGGGACCCTCCCCTCTTGTGGGTCCCTTTGGATAGGACAAGTGTGAGAAGTGCTTGTGCAAAGTGAAGTGAGCTGCCCATGCCCTGGTAGGCTGGCTCTAGGCGCCCCAAACTTGGCGGTTGTCAGGGAATTTGGGCAGAAGGACATGGCTGCCCCCTGCCGGGAGTAAGAGCACCATCCTGTTGGGTGAAGAGGAGCCCCTGCCTTCAGCGAGCTTGTTTTCCACGCAACCCAGAAGAGGATCCCAAGGTCACCTTTGGCCAATCAGGCTCAATCACCTAACTATTAATGGAAGAGCACTGGATTAGAAGTCAACTTCTTCCCAAGCTCTGCCATCTTGTGAGCACTATTTCCACCATGGAACTCCTTCCTCTTTAACTCAGTTTACTCATCTTTGAAATGAGGGACACAGATCCAGCGCTTCCTAAGCAAGGCCCCTTCCAGATTTGAAATCCAACTATTCTTCCTTAGTCACTTGTCATTTCCATGACACTATATCACTAAATTGGGTACCCGAGTATCTCCAAGGACAAAGGACACTAATTAACTGTGCCAAAAATCTAAAGAGTTATGAAAATCTTTATACCAGTTTTTCCCCTTGGATACTAGATTGAACCAAACGACAGCAAACCATTAGATTTTATGACTTGCTCGCTTACATAATAAATCTGAAATGACCTGAATCTCTTTCTCTCTTTTTTTTCAAGTTAATAAGGTCAGTGGTTTCTATTCCCACAGAAAACCACTTCTGTCCAGAAGCAG
The DNA here is from genome assembly GCA_028646535.1 of Procyon lotor. Lineage (NCBI taxonomy): Eukaryota > Metazoa > Chordata > Mammalia > Carnivora > Procyonidae > Procyon > Procyon lotor. The sequence continues at coordinate 12,011 of JAQQSY010002705.1, forward strand.
GAGAAAAGTCAAGTCTTTGTGGTCCAAGGCTTTGGGAGAGAGATTGAGAAACTCGACACACTTGCAGCCATGACATTAATGATGTAAGCAGGGGTATGTGGCCGCTAGTCTGGAGGGATGCTGGTGTAGGACTGATTCTGAGTCTTTTGGAAGGAGTCTTGTCAGGTACGGGTTCCTCCAGTTCGGCTGGTCAAAGAATTGTGACCATAGAGTCTGTAGATAGACTCAGGTGCTAACTGTCTTGAACCAGTGGAAACTCTGAGAGCAATGATGGCTGCTGGCCAGATTTACAGAAGCCAGAAGATAAAAGATAACTTAGACCAAATTCTCGTGCCTGCCTGCCTTCATTTCAAAGTAACACCCACATCACCATTTAAAATACTTGCACTAATCCACTTAAATCCATTGCGACTCCCCTACTGGAGTACTGGACCACATCCTAGAATCCCTTCAAATATAAGTTCCACGAGGGCAGATATTTCCGTCTGCTTTGTTCATTGCACTCACAGTAGCCAGAGCGAACGTTGGTTTCTAGTTAGAATGCGGGACATATTTATGGTGGAGGTATTGGTAATGGAGTGGAAATGGAATTGGCGGTGGTGGTGGAGGTTGTGATGGTGTTAGAAGTGGTAGAAATGGAGGGGAGAGTAGTGGAGGTGGAGATAAGGGAGCTGGACATAGTGGTGGAGGTGGAGATAGAAGGAGGTGACAGCGTTGCCATGGCCACTGTGGATGGCAAAGACTTCCTAAGATAGGTTTTGCTGTCATAGGAGCAAGAGGTTTAAAGAAGTACCCTGAATTGGAGCTAGTATGGCAGAATTCCCCATAAGGCAGCTTGAGTTCCTACTTTCTGTGAGTCTACAGAGGATGAATTAATCTTTATTTATGAGAGCCATCCAATCCCCATTGTCTTCTGGTGCGAGTTCGAATTCCAGAGAGGACCTTCCGCACCTTGGAAGCCTCAAGCCCCTCATCTTCCTAAGGCTTCCAAGCCAGTGCTGGTCCTACTTGAAAACTATCACCCATGGCTTGTCACTGACTCAGGAGCCTCACTTTGAGGTTCAGATTGTGTGGGAACTGTGTTGGAAAATCCAACAACCAAATCTAATTAATTCAAGTCTCTCCTTAAAATATCCCAGAGGCTCCCCAGGTACAGTGGGCTAAAACTTTGCCCAACCCATGAGAGCACCCCATCCCCACTGGTCTCTCCTCTGACCTAATCCCGTTGGGGGCCTAATCCAATCAGCCTATCATCAGTGTGCCCTGCTATTAATCTATGATATTTTTTATCATCCCAAATTTTTAACCTACCCTTCTCTTTATTCCTCACTCTCTTCTCTTCCTAGAATCCTAGAAAGATTCCTAAGAATCTTTCTTCATTCTTTGAAATCCCTTCAGGAACCACTTTAAACCCATCCCTCAAATTCTATCCTTTGAAGACTTAACTTTACACCCAGGCCTCTTCTTCTCTTCTTCCCT
>JAQQSY010002706.1:0-13488 GCA_028646535.1 Procyon lotor
GTCCTTCCCGGGGGCGCGGGTCCAGGCTTGTGCTTATGCCCACCCCCTTCCACTCGCTGCTCCTCAGAACCTTATGCCCTTTTTAAGTGTTTTTAACCGGGCTCTAAGTTATTGCCGCTCCGCAAACACCTGGCACTTTCCTTTGGGGTATTACTGTCCTTGAGCCGCTTCTGGTGGCTCCCTCCCCCTTTTGTTTATCCTCCGTTACCGTTTTGCATGTTCCCGCTTTGCTTTACCTCTCTTCTGCTGTCTTCTGCTCCTGTAAAGATCCAGAAGTGAAAAATCTTGCTCCTCTGGCTGATTTCATGGGTGCTCAGCATGGTCTGGCAGATATCCAGCTCACTTTTGGGGACAGGTTGCAACAGGGTGTCCTACCTCTCTGCCATCTTGCCCCTTCCCCTCCCATTCATCTGTTGATGGACACTTGGGCTGATTCCATAATTTGGCTATTGTAAATAGTGCTGCTATAAACACAGTGGCACAGGTATCCCTCTGAATTAGTGCTTTTGCATTTTTTGGCTAGATATCCAGTAGTACAATTCCTAGATTTTATGGTAGTTCTATTTTTAACTTTTTGAGGAATCTCCATACTCTTTTCCACAGTGGCTGCACTAGTTTGCATTCCCACCAAGGGTGCAAGAGGGTTCCTTTTTATCCATATCCTCGTCAACACTTGTTATTCTTGTTCTTTTGATTTTAGCCATTCTGCTGGTGTGAGGTGATCTCACTGTTGTTTTGATTTGCATTTCCCTGTTGATGACTGATATTGAGCATCTTTTTGTATGTCTGTTGGGCCATCTGGATGTTTCCTTTGGAGAAATGTCTGTTCATTTCTTCTGCCCATTTTTAATTGGATTATTCATTTTTGGGGTGTTGAGTTTTATAAATTTTGGATACTAACACTTTATCAGATATGTCATTTGCAAATACCTTCTATATCTTCTACCATTCCACAGGTTGACTTTTAGTTTTGCTGATTGTTTTCTTTTGTGTGCAGGAGCTTTTTATTTTGATGTAGTCCCAATAATGTATTTTTGCTTTTATTTCCCTTGCCTCAAGATACATATCTATAAAGAAGTTCCTATGGCCAATCTAAAAGCAGTTACTGCCTATGTTCTCCTCTAGGATTTTTATGGTTTCTTGTCTCACATTTAGATCTTTCATCCATTTTGAATTTATTTTTGTGTTTGGTGAAAGAAAGTAGTCTGATTTCATTCTTTTGCATGTGTCTGTCCAGTTTTCCCAGCACCATTTGTTGAAAAGACTGTCTTTTTCCATTGGATATCCTTTCCTACTTTGTCGAAGATTGGTTGACCATAGAGTTGAGGGTCCATTTCTGGGTTCTCTATTCTGTTCCATTGATCTTTGTATCTGTTTTTGTGCCAGTACCATTCTGACTCTTGATTTCAGCTCAGGTCATGATCTCAGGGTCATGAGATCAAGCCCCCTGTGGGGCTCTGTGTTTAGTGAGGAGTCTACTTAAAGATTCTCTCTCCCTGCCCCTCCCCTGTGCTCACTCTCTCTCTCTCACTCTCTATCCATCTCTAAAAATAAATAAATCTTTAAATAATATATTCCAATGTTTGGAGACATTGTAGCAATTTAAGCTGGAGTTGACCCACTATAGTTATTGCATAAACACAAATTGATTGATTGATTGATACATTGGCAGAGAATATGGGAATACCTATATCTGCCAAGTTTTATTTGCCTGTTTGCAACAAATAAAGTTTGTGCATGGGGATTAAAGCTAGAATATTTCATAAGCATTGTATATATTAATAACTATGTTTAAGAAAGTCTGCTAGTGGGGTGCCTGAGTGGTTCAGTCGTTAAGCGTCTACCTTCGGCTCAGGTCATGATCCCAGGGTCCTGGGATCGAGCCCCGCATTGGGCCCTCTGCTCGGCAGGAAGCCTGCTTCTCCCGCTAACATTCCCTCTGCCTGTGTTCCCTCTCTCGCTGTGTTTCTCTCTGTCAAAGAAATAAAAAATCTTAAAAAAAAAAAAAAAAGAAAGTCTGCTAGTGAATCCTGTCAATAAGCATGACTCAATTTCCACAAATATGTTTAATGTTTTCATATTTCCAAGCCATAATAAACAGTTGAGTGCTTTAAAGTACAGGACTGCAAGTGCCCTGAGGACAAGAGTCAGGTCTCTGTCACTGCAGGCTTTACAAATGTCACTACATTAACATCAGTTATAATTATGAAATATTGCAATTGTGAACTGACTCTAAGGCTATTTTATTTCTTGGCAAAAATATTTAGGTTTTCTTAAAATATCGCAGTAACCATAATCTAGACTATACATCATTAGTATGCTAGGATTAACATAACAAAATACTACAGACTGAGTGGTTCAAACATTTATTTTCTCTCAATTCTGGATGCCAAAGGTCTGAGTTCAAGGTACTATCAGGTTTGGTTTCAGGTGAGGTCTTTCCTGGATTATAGATGGAAGTTTTCTCATTGTATTCTTACATAGCCTCTCCTCTGTGTTCATGAGGACACAGAGAAATCTCTGGTCTATCTTCTTCTTCTACCAGTCCTATCGGAGTAAGGCCCATCCTTATGACTTCATTTAAACTTAATTACTTCCTTATATGCCCTATCTGCAAATAGCACCACATTATAGGTTATGACTTCAACGTATGAATTTTGATAGAACACAATTCAGTCCATAATAATACATATGAAGCTATATTTGCTTTTAAGCATCCTCATTGGTGATGATGATTGTAAACCACTGATTTGAAGAATATTCAACTCGGAAAATATTTCAGTCAACAATTCAAAAGGTGATCAATAATCAGATCTTTAATCCAAAAGCAGCAAGCCAGTAGGAAATAGAATAGTAGGAAGAGGTTTCAAACCATCAAGATTGTAGTAGAATGACTGAATTCCATTATCTAAAATGCTCTGTGTAAGGGCGGGAATATATAACCTCAGTTCCAGAGGTAGTAGCCTAATGGAAGTGCAACCAGATGAAATTAAGGCAGACTCAGTTTTTAGGATTGGGATGGAATCTCACTCAGGGGAGCAAGCAAGAACCCAAGATAAAAATAGGGCCAGAGTGAGGTTGATTTAGACCAAAGCAGGTGAGTTTTAGGTTGGAAGAAGTACAAGTACAATATCACAAACTCTGTGCTAGATTCTTGGCACAGTATTCATGTAGTTCACACAACTGCATGAAGGCATCACTTACATACCATGGATAACATCTGTACTCAGAGAGGGTAGGAAACTAACCCTAAGGGTGTACATGTAGTAAGTCAACAAAGGTGAGGAGCAAACCTTGTTTTCTCTCTGTTAAATCTCATGATCTTTCCACACTACAAATAAGGTTTTCTATATTAAATACAAGGGGAAGGACATAGGTCTTACAACTATGCCCCTTCCCGAAGGAAAGCAGTCAAATAACCATTTGTGTACTGGTCAAATGAAGAAAAAGATAAAATCTGGAATAGATTTTGGGGGTTAATAAATGATCAACTCCAGTAGTTAGATAAATATAAATCCAAAAAGGCAAGGGAGTTATTACACATAAGGGCTAGACTTAAAAAGAAAACCCACTAATAAAGAAAGAGAGTACAGCTAACCCTAGAACCAGGTGGAGATTAGGAGCACCAACCACCTCCCGCCATGCAGTCAAAAATTCACACATGACTTTTAAAAAAAATAATAATTTTTTTATTTAGAGAAAGAATGCGTATGCATATGCAAGTGGTGGGAAGAGGGGAAGGACAGAGGGAGAGGATCTTAAGCAGACTCTAGGCTCAGCGTGGAGCCCAATGCAGGGCTTGATCTTACACCCCTGAGATTAACCTGAGCCAAAATTGAGACTTTGACTCCCTCACAACTTAACTACTAATAGCTTTCTGGTGACCGGAATTGTAACTACTGCCAGCCTACTGATAACCATCAATTTACATATATTTTATATGTATAATATACTGTATTCTCACAATAAAATAAGCTAAAGAGAAGAAAATGTCATTAAGAAAATCATAAGGAAAAATATATTGACAGGACTATATGTTTATTTATGGAAAAAGAAATACACATGTAAGTGAGCCCACACAGTTCAAACCCATATTGTTCAAATGTCAAATGTATAAGACAGAGACAAAAGTAGGGTCAGCAAAATATATAAGATAGGAAGGTAGGAAAAGTTTCAGTTCCGCTGTTTCCTTTAGTACTTAGCACGTGCCTGAAGGTGACACGTTGAAGTGCTGCTAGAAGTGATCTGAGTAAAAGGTAACTCAACCATTGAGCCCCATAGAATAGCACCTGCAAGCAAGCACTTACATTCTCTTCTCTGTTGTTGATAACAATGTATTGAAGCTATAATCTGCTGTCTTACAAATGGATGTAATTAAATTCTTGGAATTTTAACAAATGGACAAAGCAAGAGGCTAATATAGCAGAAAAGAAGATTTCTACATTGATGGTTTCATGTCAACTGCTTAGATTCACAAATTAGTGCTTTAAAAAAGCCACATGTACTTTTGTAAATTCTAAGTCATTTATAGAGATTTGCAGTGAGCTCAGGGTACCTCACAGACATGTAACCTGCCCACTAAAAAGAAACTGATTTTAAATCCTGTTATTTTTCTTTTCAAATATGACAAAATATTAGAAAATCTGGCTTTACAATGAAGCCTTCACTGTCATCCCAGTTTTGCGGTAAGTCACAAAATAAAGTACTTAAAATTATTTAGAATAAATAAAAACTTGCCCATGCTATAGTTTTTTTTAAATCTTTTTTTCCTGTAATAGAATCTCATTATAAACATTTTTAATAATTCAGTCTATGTAGTACATCAAAGCCTTTTGGAGTCCTTCATCTTGAATATAGAAACTGTTATCACTTAAGTGTATATTCTTTCAGATGTTTTCCAAACAAATGTAAATATACATAGGTTTAAACAAGGACATATATGTATTGTTTAAACCAAGCTTGGATCACATTTATACATGGTCCTGAAACTTGACCTTTTCTTTACTAAGGTATCTTGGTCATCTTTTGCTGTCAATATATATTGTTACATGTCTTTATTGGAGTGGGGGAAGATGAGGAACTCAGTTTTCACATGCAAGTCTGAGATGTCTATTAGATATCCAAGTGGGATGCTGAGTAGGATGTATAATCCTGGAGCTCAGGAGAGAGAACTACTGAGTATGCTTCAGGTATGGAAATGTCGATTATATGTTTTTTCTGCACCAATCCTGTTCCCATTGCTATGGGGGTTTCTTCTGACAGTTGGGGAATATGCCCTGCCCTCCTGAAGGTTTTGGCATAGATAAGGAAGACTATTTGGTAGGAAGGGATAATTCCTTATTGCAAGGAGAGTTGAGGGTTTTGGTTTTTTCTAATAACTGCTCATAGTTCCCCAAAATGCAGTAAGATTTCCTCCTGATTCCTACTGAGCTCTCAAGGATAAAAGGCCTCAGTTAGCCAGTGATGTCATTCATGGGGCATCTCCTTTAGAATACCTCTTAAGCTATATGTCTTTGCAGCCTATCCAGGCCTTGATACTCAAGATTATTCAACTGCTAAATGTGGAAACAAGATCCAAACTGTGTTTTTTAAATCCCAAATCATGTGAACTTTCCATTACACAGAGCTCTCTCTTTTCTTTGTAGCTCTTTTGAATTTTATAATGATATAGAAAAATAAATAAAATTGAATCAATCAAAATCAATTGCCTAGTGGCTCTAGAGAAGATGATTTAATGAACCTGCTAGAATTGGTTATCACGAGGAGGAATACCTTCGAAAGTTGTCAACATGACAATTTTTCTTACACTCTGAACCATCCATATAGTATAAACACCAAGACAATAATTATGGTGGCTGAGAATGAAACTTTTTACAGACAGTAGTTTAAGCAAAGACTTATATGTGTGATGTAAATGAGTAAATCATTGTTTAAAATGAATGAAGAAGAGGGATTTTGGGGAGCTGCCTAAAAGTCCTCAATTAAAACTGGAAGGTCATCTCCACAATTTTGGGATGTCACTCCATTAATCATTCATTAGAACTTATTCTTACAATCGAACATGTTGAGCATAAGATCATACATCTAACAAATGAAGAAACTGAGCTTCCAATTTATGACTTGCCTGAAGTAGGTTTGTTAGTAAAGTGTGGAGCAGTTCAAACGGAGCCTCACTTATATTGAATGGAAAATGGAAAATTATACTTACTTGAGATGGAGCATTGCTGTGATAATCATAAATGACTATGCCATATAAATAAAACAGCTTGAAATCTGGATATTGTTACTTGTATTATTATTATTAATGATGAGAAGAGTTTATCCACGGGCCAGGGCAACTACTGAAGTTGCCTGGCTATATACGTAGAGATATAACAGAAGATAACAGAAATATCCTTGCATAAGAATAATTCCTTTCAGTTAGAAGATAGGAGGAATACTATTTAGTTGGTGTCATCACTGATTTGGATGATGGTTAGTTGCAACAAATGGCTATTTTTTCCCACAAGAAAATCTGCCTCTTCTGTTACTAACCTGAAAAAATAAGATTGGAAAATATATAGATCACTAAAAAATAAGCGATATGTAATACAGGAGTAAGTTAAACAGAAAACACACTAGGTCAATATATAAAGAATCGGAAAATTAAGTTACGCCAATTTTCCCTAGTTTAGGCACAGAATTAGAGTTTACTAATGCAGATTGTATTTTAGTTGCTCAGTGTGGCACTTGTTAGTCTAAGGTCAAAAATAGAAACATAAATATTCAGTAGGGAACAAAAAGCCTTCATTTTCTACTGAATAGTCATGTATAATTTCTAATTATAACCTGACCTATTTCTAAAAAAAATGAAGTGGCTTTCAATTTAGTGTGTTATTGGTCATGAATTAAGATCTTAATGAAGCAGACGTTCAACTTATCAAAACCTAGAAAAATCTTGCAGTGTTACAAACAATACCTAGCAAATTTGCTCCTAGCTTTCTTACCTCCTGCTTGTCCTTAAATATTGTCATAAACATGAAACCAAAGCTTCTGAGGAACGTTTTGTTTAATTTTTTGGCCTTTGGCTCTACCTGAAAGTCAGCTTCTGTGTATTGAGAGTCTCTTTTGTTCTGTGGAAAATGTTTCATGTTTTCCCCCATTAGCATATGTTTTCTAGATTGTTTCTAGTAATGTTTTTTAAAAATCAGACCATTTGCTCAATACTCATGGCCAAATTATAATAGCTGCTTAATTACTGAATACCGATGTTTCTTTTGCTTCTTCCACTGCTAGGCTGGTTTTTGTTCATTCATTACGGTGTCCCACATCTAGTTAAATAATTTGGTTCCTCATCTCCACTAACTTGAATCTTTCCTTCCACTTGTTTTGGTCTTCTAGGTGTCCTCTAATGCTCCTGACATTTCCTCCGTGTGTAATGGCTCCCTGCCTCCTCTTCCAAGCTATTGTTCCTATCTTGACTTCCCTGTGAAGACCTTCTCATTTCCCTTGAGATTATATCACATCATTCTTCGTCAGTTCTCAGTCTCATTTCCTAGCTAAATTATAAGCTGACTTAGGGTACTGATAATGACGTAATTTTTTTTTTTACAGTGACTGTTTTTACTACCTGGCAGATATCAGGTATATCTTAAATACATGAAAAATTATTTCTATTTTATCCATTTTTGTGATGGAACTAAAAAACTTTTTTTTTTTTTTTTTTAGGGAAAATATAGTGGAAAAATATAGCAGCAAAAGAACAGTGGGACTAGAAACAGATGAAAGAACACTTTTCAAACAACCACATTAAAACTGTGCCAATGTAAACATGGCCCAGTAGGGGCTTATTTTTTATCTTCTCAGTTTGGAAGCCTTCTGTGTGCACTGGTTACTTCTACACTTTTTTTGGAGTAGGCCTCTTGTGAAGCATTATCCCACACTATGTCTTATATACCATGACAAGTTGCATTTTTCTACTTATGTTGCTATATTTTTGGACAGAGCAATATATCTAAATTAAAAATTCTAGTGAAAAGGGGGACGCTAAATAGAAATCCAACACAATGTTTTAAATGGTAAAAAAAAAAACACTATGCAGACTAAATATATGCATATATGGGAAAATATAGATAAGTGATGGAGGATCTCTTTTTTTTTCACTTTTCTGAATATTTTCTTATCCTTTTGAGATTGTCATTAAGAAAATAAGCTTTTTCCCCTAAAAACAGGCTTAAAAATATAATTTTAAAATCAGAATAAATTATTGGACTGCATGTATTATTAACCTTTCCTTTGATGATAGTTTTTTTCTGTTGTTTGGAGTCTTTGTTCTATTCTTCACTTTTGGAACTTGAAATCCAGAGAAGAAATAAGAGAACTCTGCAGTAAATTTCAGGAGAACCCCAAAGTTAAATTCACCCCAGGCCACCTTAGCTTGTTCTGCCTTTCCTAATGTCTTATATATTGGTTAAATTTCTGATTTTTTTTGTTTGTGTGCTGTGTCTTCCTTTCTTTTGTCTTTCCTATTCTACTGCATCACAGTGTTCCTAACTATTCATCCTGCTTGTGATTACCATCCTGTCCCAGACCCAGGGAAGATGTGGCAGATGGCAGATGGGAGTGTTCTTTTGGAAGAGTTTTATTAACTCCTTCTTAATCTATTCCTTACCAATACCAAATGATCTCTGGGGTTCAAAGCATAATGTCTGACATCCAATTGTCTTTTATAAAGGCAAACATTAACCCATTTTTATATGGCACTTAAGTTTTACTTTCTTCATGAAAAACCACCTTTTAAGAAAATCAGATTTATTTACTGAACATTTTCTCTCATAAGCTCTGTTTCCATAAATATGATAGTAATAATGAAAGAAGCCTTTTGACTCTAAATAGACATATACTGTATTTCCATAGGCCACCACCCTAGATGTGATGTTAGGTGGACCATTATGCATGATACATCAAGATGTGTTCCAGATGGAAACACCAAGGGACTTTTTAAAAACTACATGCTCCGCAAAATGTTGATTTCAGGATTGCCCTCATCAATTACAGTGGCATCTTTTAAATTAGGTATTTTATGGAACTCTTAATTTTTTATGTACATTTAATGTATTTTTATAATGTATTTATGAACTACTGTGTTGATTGGCTCATTTTGGAGACAAAAAACTTTATAATCAGAGCAGCTTAGAAGTGACTTTAATGGACCCAAGGTAATACAGAAGGTGTTTCTTTCCATATTGGTTAACAATAACAGCTTGTTGTTTGAGTCAGATTTGTAAAAATTACACCTTAATATGCAAATCCATTTTTTCATTACTGATGCAGAGCAAAGAAAGCCAACAGGATAGCAAACACTAACATTTTGCCTTTAAGTGCTCACAGACATAAAATAAATGAGGCATAGCTATTGATTGTCTTTGGCCTACATTATCTGCACAGAAACTATTAAGGAGGCTTTTCCATCTTCCTTTCATGCCTCATTTTCTCATACTATCTAATGAAGAGCTTCACTTAAACTATAATGTGCTACTCTCTCGAAAGTACATTTTTATGACACTAAAAAGCAATACTTGTGTATCAAAGACTGTTTTTACTGCTACATTTATTGGCTTGTTGCACTATATAAAATTATAAAATATTCTAGATCTGGGTAGTATAAGTTCTCTTAATTAATTTCTGATTTTAAAGTTTATTTTGTCAATCCAAACATGCTGCATAATTGATATCACTAGAATATTCACATAATTGTGAGAAACTATTCCAAGCCCTCAGAAAATAGATATTTTATAATAAATCATTTGCGTATACCTTTAAGAAGGGTTTGTTGTGAGGTTCAAGGGATAACTGTTTGTAAAAGATATTTTTATTTTTGAACATAATGAGTTTAGTTAGAGTCCCTCTCAGAGACTAATGAATAAGCACTTGGATGGAAAACTTGAAATTTCATTAGGAAGATCTGGGCTGGAAATAATAGTATGTGAGTCTTGAATTGTTGAAACCAAGAGAATGAATGAGATCATTTGGGAAGATGGTGTGGCAAGAAAGAAGTCAAAATTAGACTCCTGAAAGTATTGATATTTAAGGAATGGAGAATAAACAAGTACCTGTGAGATCACATTGAAATCTTAAAAGGAAAAAACATGGAAAAAGAATATAAGATGCCACTAAAATGACTTCTGGGGGGGTACTTCCCTCCCTCCTCCCTCCCCCTCCCTCCTCCCTCCCCCTCACTCCCTCCCCCCTTCCTTCCTACCTTCCTTCCTTCCTTCCTTCCTTCCTTCCTTCCTTCCTTCCTTCCTTCCTTCCTCTTTCTGTTTTTGCCAATTGACCAGAAAACTTATATCTCACTTTTATTTGCATTGCCATGCTTACTCACAAGTTTGTATGTTTATTGACAATTTGCTTTTCTTCTGTAAATTTGCATGCATTCTAAATCCATTATATTCTAAATCTGTAGGGAAATATCTATACATTTCTGATAAATAAGTTTATCAAGTATTAGCTACTAAGAATATCAACTGTATGTAGGATGTGGGTTTGTGTGTCCCTTAGGCTATGCCGCTTGTAAACACAACATAGGTAGACAGTTGGATTTTCTTTTCTTTGCTTTTCCTCCCCCAAATTGATAGTCTTTGGCTTTTAATGGGGAAACTTAAGAAATTCACATTCAATTGCAGTGATCACTATTTCTGGACTGCTTTTGGCGTGTTAGCTTAGTTTTGTTTTGTTTTGTTTTGTTTCTTTTTTTTTATTTACTATGCTTCCTTTTAATTTCTCTTTTTCCACTTGGCTTTGCTGGATTAATGGAGGGCTTTTTGCTCTATTTATTTTTATGGGTTCCCAATGCATTCATCCTATTTCCACTATTTAGTGGTGGCGATTCTGAAAATTTTGCTAAACTTTGAAAAGACTTATTTTTATACCAACATCTGGAATTATTTAGCTTCTATATCCACAATCAAACAAATTAGGGAACTCAGCATGCTTTCTCTTTCACCTGCCCCTGCTTTATCCTTATTTGAAATAAATACTTCCTGATTGCTAACAGTTTGTGTATGATGCTTCAAGTATATTCCAAGTATAGTGATGACAAACTTGCTCACCAGTGTTGCTTGAATCTTACACATTTGTGTACTTTGGAGTATTTTTTTTATTTTTCTAGAATATATGCTTTAGAAATTTTTTCAGTTGGCAAATAGAATATTATAACATTTTAATTTTGCTCTACTACTTACATGCTATTTTGCTGGGTATGGGATCAAAGTTTTTTAAGACATCACACTATTATCCTTGATCTTCCACTGTAACTTCTAAAATGACATAGACTGATCTGATCCTCATTTCTTTGGACATAACCTGTTTTTCTTTTCTTGTAGCTTTTTATAACTTTGTTTCTGAAGTATGGCCATGTTTCTCCTTTTCTTATTTTTTTCTGCACAGCATTCAGTGATTTCCTTTCTATTTTCCATCATCTTATTTGTTTATTAATTTATTTTCATTTTGAGGATCTTGCATGTCTTCTATTTTATGTAAAAGATATTCTCCTCATGATCCCTGTAATATATCTCTGGAAATTCTGTTAAATGAATGTTGGAATGTTCTGCCTCTTAACCCTTCTGTCTTACTTTTCATTTCTTTATTTTATTGTAGTACATTCTGAAAAAAATGTCTTGCCTCAGTCATTCAACCAATCTGACTTCAGTTTATATCCAGTTGTCTTTAGCTCACTTAAAAAAATTAGCCATTTATTTTTATTTTCTTCAGAAATTGTTTTAAAATTTGTTTTTATGGATATAATGGTATCTTTAATCTTAAGGATCCTAATAAAACAAAAGGCTTTGGTTTTCCTCAAATGTCCGGGGATTCCCTGGTTTCTGCAGAGGAACACAGGTTGTGATTATAGGGGCATGCATCCAGTCATAGAAAGGAAGACGTGATGTGTAATAAGATGAAATGTGTTTAGTCGTGGGTTTTCTTGGTGTGGAGGTCCCATTTTTGTTTGAATTTAGGTCTCCTCCAATTTAGGCCTAGCTCTGATAGTCTTGCGATCAAAACACCCACCTATTGGCTCCATTTAGGATTTCATCTTGGAACTATAAGAGTAAGGATGGTGTAAGAAGAGATGAGGAAGAGGAGCAGATGGCTTCTGAGGGGTTCAGAAGAGGAGACAGAGGATGTCACTTAAGGCGAAAAGAAATATCAAGAAAAGTCTCTGCTATCACAATTTAGTGTTCTATTCTGGGATCATTTTCATTTAGTGTCAACAAAAAGAAGTTTCTAGAAGATGACATATTTCATGCCACTTTTGTGGCTGTGTAGCCATAGTACCCAGTGAAGACATAGAGAGTTGTCTATTATTCTCTGGTCAATCTAGAAAACCTTCATGAAAGACGATTATAGGAGAGAGACATTTTACAAACATGTGTAGAAGTGTCCCGTCTGTAATACAGTGGCAGTGGCTCTTCCGTGAGAATGAGATGAAAGAGTGCCATTTGTTTAACATCTAATTTTGCTATGTACTATGTGTATGTTAGTGCATTTTTTAAAAAGATTTTATTTATTTGAGAGTGAGAGAGAACAGAGTGAGAGTATGAGTAGGGTGGGGGAGGTCAGAGGGAGAGGGTGAAACTAACTCTCTGCTGAGCAGGAAGCCTGATGTGGGGCTTGATCCCAGGACCACAGGATCATGATCTGAGCCAAGGCAGACCCTTAACCAACTAAGCCACCCATGCACCCCAAGTGTGCTAGGTGCTTTTATGATGTTATGCCATTTACTTTTCAGAAATATATCCTTAAAGGGGAAAGTGAGTTCTTAAAGGAGAAAGTACCACTGCATACATGTGTGCCTCTGTGTACACCAGAAGTTGTGGGATTGAGCTGTGGTAAAAAGAATCAATTCTTATCTGAGAATAAAACCTGATGAAAATCTGAGAATAAAACCTGATGAAAATAAAAAAGAAAGAAAGAAAAGAAAGAAATGTATCCTTATTGTTTTATATTTGAAGAAAATCAGAGTTAGTAAATTAGAGAATTTTTCCAAAGTCCTTCAACTGGTAAATGATAAGTCTAGATTTGAACCCATTATTATTTTTTTAATTTATTTTTTAATGAACATATAGTGTATTATTTGCCCCAGGGTACATATGTGTGAATCATTCAGCTTACACATTTCACAGCACTTACCATAGCACATACACTCCCCAATGTCCATAACCCAGCCACCCTATCCCTACTCACCCCACCTCCCAGCCACCCTTAGTTTGTTTTGTGAGTTTAGGAGTCTCTTATGGTTTGTTTCCTTCCCCATCCTATCTTGTTTCATTTCTTTTCCCAACTGCCCCACAACCCCTACCCTACCTCTCAAATTCTTCATATCAGAGAGATCATGTGATAATTGTCTTTCTCTGACTGAATAATTTCACTTAGCTTAAGACCCTCCAGTTTGATCCATGTCGTTGCAAATGGCAAGATTTCATTTCTCTTGATGGCTACATAGTATTT
>JAQQSY010002707.1:0-13485 GCA_028646535.1 Procyon lotor
TTTTTCATGTGTCTATTAGCCATTTGAGAATACTAGGCAACTTGTAAAAGTAACTGCTATTAATCTATCCTTACTGGCACAGAAAGAAGTACACAATCTACTGTTTTGTTTGAAAAAAGGCTCCAGAAGCAACCCAATGTCCATCAATGGATGATGAATGGAAAAGCAAAATGTGATGGGATATGTATGGTTCAACCTTTAAATGGAAGGAAAATCTGTCACAGGCTACAATACAGATCAACCTTGAGGACATTACAGTTCCTGAAAGAAGCCAGTCACAAGAGGACAAATCCTGCATGATTCCACTCACATGAGGTCCCTAGAGTCGCCAGACTCCCAGAGACAGAAAGTGGGGTGGTGGCTGCGGGGCCTGGGGGAGTGGGCTGGGGAGTTGGTGTTTAATGGGGATGGGGTTTCAGTTCGGGGAGATGAAAATTCTGGAAAGAGACAGTGGGAATGGCTGCACAGCAGTCTGACTGTCATTAATGCCACCGAACAAAAACACTTACAGGGTTAGGAGGAACGATTTTATGTTATGTGTTTGTAGACACAAATTTTTAAAAGTCTGTAAAATAGTATGTATGATGTGTTTCCATTTTTGTAATAAACAAGGAAATGTTAACAATGATGGGATTATGAATGACTTCTTTTTTTCTTTTTTATACATGTCTGTATTTTCTGATTTGGGGGCACTGAGAAAATTTAGTATTATACTAATACAAAAATTATGAAAAAATAACATACGAAGCTGAACAATCAGACTGTATTTTTTTCTGGGTATAGAGGTAGTATACGCTCATTATGGAAAATCTGGAAAAGTAAAAAATAGAATGCTAAAAAAAAGATCACTGAGCCCAGAGCCTGTTGCAGGGCTCTATCTCATGATGGAGATCATGATGCTGAGGTCATGAGCTGAGCCAAAAGCTTAACTCGGTCTGAGTTAATGTGCCAGTGCACCACTCAGGCACACCTAAAAAAAGATCACTTGTAATTCCATTACTCAATGTAAATGCTTTTAAAAATCATGATGTAAATGGTACTCTATGTATTTCTAATGTTTTCTATAAGCCTGTTTTTCTTTTTATAATCATATATAGAATAATTCCCATATAAATTTTGCATCCTGCTTTTCTTTAACTTTTATCAATAGTCTTGTGAAAACTCAATTTAAATTTAAATGTTATTCCACAGCACAGATGGTGTATAGTTCATTATCACATTCCTATGGTTGGACATTCAGTGGTTTCTAAGTTTTCTCAGTTGTAAACAATGCTGGGAAGAGCAAACCTGTCTACAAATCTGCCTTTGTGATCGGTTTCTACAAGTAGACTTATAGACTGAAAAGTGATGTGCATATTATAAGGTTGCTTTCTGCAAATGTATCTCTTTACACCAGGGTTATAACTTAAAA
This sequence comes from Procyon lotor, assembly GCA_028646535.1. Lineage (NCBI taxonomy): Eukaryota > Metazoa > Chordata > Mammalia > Carnivora > Procyonidae > Procyon > Procyon lotor. Next base: position 1,412 of record JAQQSY010002707.1, read on the forward strand.
TGTCCTCGTCAGTTGGATGAAATGGGTATCTTGTTTCAATTTGTGTATCTTTGATCAGTGGTGAAATTAGTGGTTAGAAATTTCCCAGTGTGTGCACTGGCCATTTGCACATTCTGTTTATGTCTTTTTCCCACTTGGGTCACCGGTTTCCTTACTGTGTTTTGAAATGAGGAATTTCCCCTTGAATCTGGCAAGTGGCTAGTGTCAGGCTGGTGTGGTGCCAGTCTAATGCACTCGGTGTCTTCATGTTAAGTCCAGGACCCTTGCACACCTCCCAGTACCCCACACACCTGTTTAGCCTGCTCTGTGGATGCCAATCAGCTGTCATTTCGCAGCCCCACTGTTTGTTCCTTGTGGTTTGCTCAGAGCCAGTGATAGTAGTGACACCCTGGACTAATAGGACAGGCACCCTGGAGAAGGGATGGGAACCTCAGGCTGGATGTTGGCCTGAAAAACATGTTAAACCTTGAGGACTTTAACCAGGCAAGAATGACTCAGTAACTCCCTGTTAGCCATCAACATAGATATCTGCCAGCCAGATGGAAGATGGGCCCGATTTCACTAGGAAGGTGATCTTGATCAGTCTTCATTTCTGAATGTGAATCCAATTCCTTCCATTGAAACCTTGGCTATGGAATTTTTCTCTTAGAATTTCCATCTGTCATTTTGGTTTGATTCTCAGGATGTTCTGCTCTTCTGTCTTGGTTGGGTTTTCACGAATACTATTAAGTATTAAATTTTTAAACATTTTTTTTTGAGAGTCACTTTTTTTTTAAGAATTTATTTATTTATTTGACAGAGAGAACAAGAGAGGACAAGCAGGGAGAGCAATAGAAGGAGAGGGGGAAGCAGGCGCTCCGCTGAGCAGGGAGCCTGATGCGGAGCTCGATCCCAGGACCCTGGGATGGTGACCTGAGCCGAAGGCAGACGCTTAATGACTGAGCCAGGTGCTCCATTTTCAAACATTCCTTCTTGTCCTCTGAGCTCTCCTTTTTCCTAGTCATTGGTTCTTGGTTTCAGTGTGTTCTGTCTGCTCGGTCCTTACTGTCCTTACACCTCCACCTCTGGAAGAGGTGCAGTGTGCATGCGGGCCTAGGGGAGCAAGGAAAAAAGGTCATGGCCCTGGAGGTCCAAGTTGTGACCAGCAGCCAAGTGGGCACAGCCCTGGGGTGGAGTCAAGCATTCCAGCCCACTGTTGGGTGAGGGGTAGTCAGGGCAAAGGTGTGACACTTGCACAGAGACTCAAAGTGGCAGACTGCCAGGGCTGGGACAGCAGGCATCTTGGCACCAGGGGCCCAGGGTCCTCCACTGCTGGTGACTGCCTTCTCCCACATGACTACTCACAGCCACGTACAGGCTCCAGATCGTGGACAGGCTCCAGATGGTGGAAAGGGAAAAGAAGAAGGGAGGGGGGCATGCCTCTGCCCTTTAAGGCCACCATGCAGAGGGGACCACTGTTCACAGAAGAAACCAAGGCTGGGGTGATCGGTGTGTGGCCAGGTTTGCGTGGCTCTGCCAGTGGGGCTGGGAACCCAGACACCTGGAGTCCCATGCTGTCTCTAACCAGCTGCAGAGATCAGAGCAAGTTACTATACTCTGTGGGTCCGTTTTCTCCTCTGCAGCAAAAGTTCAGCCAAAATAGCCTGGGAGTGGTCCTGAGAGGAGGCCTCTGAACCCAGAGTCTTCTGTGGCAGTTGAGGCACAGCCTTGGGGAAAGAAACGTGAAATCAGCCTGTGGGTAGTTCTCTCAACTGTGCTGTGAGGCGAGGGGCAAGCAATACACCCCAGGCCATTCACACAGCCCCTGAGCTCCCAAGCTTTCTTGGAAAAGCTTCTCTGGACTGATGCTAGCACATCAGGTAACTCTTATTAAGTGCCCGTTGTATACCAGGCTTGGAGCTAAGGACTAGCGTTTATGAGTGTTTTCTATATGCCAGGCATTACTTTAAGTGCCTTACAACTTCTGCTTCACTTACGCTGTGCAACTTCTCTGTGATGTAAGCCCTGTTGTTATCACTGTGGGAATAGTGAGCCGACCATGACCTTTGTTCCTTGCCCCAGGAATTGCTGGGCGACTCTGTGCCCCAACTTATCCCCGACAGGCTCCGACCTCACACCTTGTTAGGGGGTCCTCTCTCCAGACCCTTCTGCTACCTCCCCTTCCCAGGGTCTCAGACCCTTCTCCAGGAAGCAGAGGATACCTCCCAAATTCCCACTACCTTGTTCTCTTTGGGTTGGAACCTGGGTACCACCTCCTGCTGGCTGCACATCTCTAGTAAGTGACTTCTTCATGCCTCTATCTCCCCAACTGTAAAATGGACCTGGTAGGAGGGGAGTGATGGGGACTAAATAAAGTCACCATTTAAAGAGATTAGCATAGTGCCAGGCACACTTGCCTACCCTCCCCTTGCCTACTTGACTTTGGCCCAGGGGGCTCCTGCTCTTTCCAGCTGATGGACCTGCTAAGTCGTATCCTGGGCAGAGTTGTAGGGGGTCCCCAAGAGGAAGCCTTCCTTTTCTACTTGCTGGGCTAGCAGCCAACTACTTCCCCTTTCTGGTATATAGGCAGCACCAAGAGCTTCGGTGGTCTGGTTAGTACTGCTGATTGCAGGGACTGCTGGCTGGTGTGAGGTCTGAGATGGAGCTCCACCTCTGGGCATCCAGCTGTTCTGGCTCCATTCTGATTCCTTATGGGGAGATCATCTCTGCGTGGCAAGGTTGGCTGCGTGGAGCCGCAAGATGAAGCAGAAATGCATATGGTGTCTTAGAGCCGGGCTAGCAGCCTGGGAGAGAGAAAAATGGTGAGGTTGGTCCCAGTTCTAGTTTTGTCTTTGCCACTGCATTTGCTGTGTGACCTCAGGTGAATTGCTCCATCTCCCTGGCCTCAACTTTCTTTTCTGTAAAATGGGAAGAGTCAAGATGTGCTGGCTGTCGTCTGTGTCAGAGCACTGTGCAAGGGACACAGTAGACCATCTGTCTCCAAGTGCATAGCCCTGAAGTGTCCAGCAAGGGCCTGGCACATGGTCAGTCCACGCTCTTTCTCTGCCCACTTCATTAGCACCCTGGGACTGGCCAGGCTGCCTGGGACCCATTGCTATGAGGCAGATATGGGACTTCCTCCCCTCAGCTGAAGTGGTGGGGGCCAGCAGGAATTGGATGACGATGGAGGGCTGGCCACTGTGATCGGCCCTGCTATCACTGTGACATGAGTCCTCAATGTGACTCTTACTGATGGGGCCAGGAGCAGGGGTTCAAAGGCCTCCTCCACCTGCCGGCCTGGCTCCTGTGTCAGGGCTGCAACAAATGTCTACCAAATTTCAGCAGACTGCCACCTACTCCACTAGGTGGGGGAGGGTCCATTGCACGACGTCCTCTCTACACTCCCTTTCAGCTCTGGAGTGCCCTGCACAGCTCTGGTGGGCAGTGGCCACCAGCTGCATGTGGTACCTTATGGGACAACAGGGATGCAGGGAGCATTTCCTCCATCACAGAAAGTTCTAGTGGATAGCGCTGCTCTAGATTTCTATCCATCTTGACTCCACAAGCTGGGTGCTGCAGAGGGTCACTGAGGAGACTAAGAAAGGGTCCAACCCTCAAAGAATTCACTCACTTGCTCATTGTCCATTAATCAAGGACCTTCCAGGTGGCAGGAGGATGTTGTGATAACCAAGACGTACCTGTTCCCTGCCTTCACAGAGCTTCCTGTTCCGCAGGTAGAGAAATGTTTGCTGTAACAGAAACCCAAAGTAATATTGACTTAAACAAGCTAGACTAACTTTAGTTTTCTGTCCTTGAACGCCCAGGCTGGTGAGGCAGTGCAGTCTGGAAGGCTGTTGGGGTCTGTATTCCTCCACCTTGTCCTTGCCCATTGTCCTTGTCTGTCTACCATCCTTCCAGCCAGCAGGGAGGAGGGAAGGGAACATGGAAGGAGGCACGCCCCTTCCCTTCACAGAGGAATTCAGAAAGGACAACCATCACTTCTGCACACATCCCATTGGCCAGCTGCAAGGGAAGCTATGGAACACAAGCTTTCTTTGGGGCAATTTTGTGCTCTGCTGAAAACTGGGAGTTCTGGGAAGGGATGGATGAATACTTGAGGACTGACAATCTTTGCCCCAGAGAGACAAACGTGAAATAAATGAAGACACCCATGAGAGGATAAACCTTGAAAAGTGCTTTGAAGGGGATGTACACAGTGTAGGGAAAACATATAAAGGAGGTCAGGAAGGTTTCCCTGGGGAAGTTATATCTGAGCTAACAAGAAAGAAGAGTAAGAGTGTTCATAATGAAGGCAGCAGTGTGTACAAAGGCCCTGTGGTCAGAGGAAGTATAGCACACTCAGGAAACTTAAGAAGGCCTGGTCTACTAAAGAATACACAGATATCTTCTATGGATAGGGTGGATGAAGTCCCTGAGAATGGCCCTCATAAGGAAGCTACATGGAAGCTGGGAGTCAGGGATATCTACTCTGTTCCAGGCACTTTTCTAAGGTCTCTGTGTGTGTGTCTCTTAATCCTTGAACAACCTATGAGACCTGTTCGAGTTCTCATCTTTAGAGAGCAGATGCCAAGAAGGGGTTAGATGTGCAAGAGGCTTGTGGGGGATGCCTGTGGAGGGTGAGGGCAAGGAGGGAGGAGCGGGATCCAGTGAGGAGAGCCTTAGATCTAGGTCCAGGGCTGGCATCCAGGAAAGGAGAGGGGGAAGGACTGGGTAGGGAGAGCCTCAGACTGCAGGGCAGCTTGGAGACAACTTGGCCACACTTGGTAGAGAGACCCAGAGCTCAGACTGCCATTGGGGAGGCTGGGGATCAGTAGGAGGGACTGGCTCCAGCCCCAAACATCCTTGCTTCTGCAAGAAGCTGCACCAGATCCAGAGGTGGGGCTGCTGGAGGCTGTCAGTCAGCAAGGCTCCCCACATCAGTCCTTTAAGAAAGGGATCGAGTAGGATACCTTCATGGCTGAGACACTGCTGCTGTTGTCCCCATATTATAGGCATGCTGGTGAAGGAGAAACAACTCTCATAAAGTTACATAGCTCAGGGGCGGCACAAGCAGGATTTGATCCCAGAGAGGGCCATCCAGAGCCCTTGCTCTGACCGAGGTAGGGCTGTCCAAGAGAAAGTGTTGCCCTTGGGTGGGACAAGTGGGAGCAAACAGACACTTGGCAAGAGTTATGTCACTCAGAGCCTTGAATGCCGGGTGTGTTAGGGCATGGGCCTTTTACCATGATCATGGGGAACCAATGTGGGATCTCAGACAGGAGACTGCCCTGGCTGGCCACTTGTATCTCACCACAGGAGAGCAAAGGGGATGGAGTGGGGATAGTCACAGAGATAACGAGGTGGGAGGTGCTGGACATGGCCCTGGGTGAGGCAAGGGTGGGGATGGGGGCACATCCGGGGGGTTAGGATGCTATTATGCCCCCCAAATTCATACATTGAAATCCTAACCCCCCAATACCTCAGCATATGTTCTGTATTTGGAGATGGGTCTTTAATAGATAATTAGGGTAAAATGAAGTTGTTGGGATGCACGCGAATCCAATCTGCCAGGTGTTCTTTTTTTTTTTTTTTAAAGATTTTATTTATTTGACAGCGAGAAACACAGAGAGAGAGGGAACACAAGCAGAGGGAATGGTAGTGGGAGAAGCAGGCTTCCTGCCAAGCAGGGAGCAGGGAGCCGGATGCAGGGCTTGATCCCAGGATGCTGGGATCATGACCTGAGCCGAAGGCAGATGCTTAACGACTGAGCCACCCAGGCGCCCCTGCCAGGTGTTCTTAATAAGAAGAGGAGATTAGGCTCCAGACATGCACAGGAGGATGACCATGTGAGGACTCAGGGAGAAGACCACCATCCTTTGAAGGAACCAACCCTGCCAACGCCTTAATCTCCGACTTCCGGCCTCCAGAACCGTGAGGAAGTCATGTCTGTTGTTTAAGCCTGGTCTGTACTGTTACAGCAGCCTGGGCTTCCTAGTACACCGAGGCAGATGGGCAGGCTTGGTGGGTTTTCCTGGGGATGTGTTTGCTTTGTGAGGGGCTCGGGGGAGATGTCTGGGGAAGATTTGGAGCTAGGGGAGGCCAGGGCTGCAGATGCTCTGTGGTTCAGGGATGTGGCTTCTGTGACAACACACAGGACCCTGGCAGAATTGGTGAGGTCCGCAAGCATGCTCAGGACAGGCCCTGCCATCTGACTGTGGGCGTCCTGGGCCCTACTATGGGCTCAGCCGTGGCCTCTGGAGCCCACCAGGGGCCAGACCGACCGAGGGGGGGCGAGTGTATGCAGGTTCCACTGTAACCGTGTCACTGGATGCTGCATATGGTTTCCTGGGTGACACGCTCCCCCTCTGAGCAGAGGTTCCTCATCTGTAACGACGACCTCTGGGGTGTTGTGAAGACCAAATAAAGTGAGCATCTGTGAGGTGCAATGGGAGTGCTGCCGTATTTTTGACCTAAAAGCTGGAGATCGCCAGCAAGGAGGGTTGCTGAGGAGGAGTGATTTGGGGCGTTTCTGTTAACATATTCTCCCCATTGTATTGGGAGAGTTTCTCTCCCTAGGTATGGCCTGGGGTGGATGCTGTAACTAGCTGCTCAGGTGGATGTTCAGTTACTTAGGCTGTCAATGTCCCCATCTACTCATTCATTTGTTTATTTATTTACTCAATACAAATCTACTGAGCCCTTGCTACATTCTGAAGGGTGCCACGGTGGTGCCATGAAAATGTGTGAGACCTGGTCTAGCCTGGAGGGGGGAAATAAGGTTTTTATGGGACTATGTCCCCTACAAAATTAAGTCTGAGCTGATATCCAAAGGATGAATGGAGCTAATGGAGCTAACTAAAGTGAATGGTGCTGAAGGGAGGAGGAGAATGAATGGGGGGGGGGGGAGGCACTCTGTACAAAGGCAGTCCTTGGAAACTAGCTTGGGGCTATTCTGGGTCTCTTTGGGGAGAAAACTGGTCTTCTAATTTCTCCAGTGTCCAACTTCTTAACTCATTTGGGGTAGGTTCCTCAGCCCTGTTTAAGTCTTCTCAGGCTGACCTTGTTTGCTTTAAGTCTTTCAGAAATCCATTAATTCAACAGTTGAGCACTTACTGTGTGCTTGGTGCTAGAGCTATGAAGGGAACAAATGGACAGAAATCACTGCTTTGGTGGGACTTTCATTCTATTGGAGGCGAGCGAAAACAAACAAAATAAAATGTAAAATGTATAATACATTACCAGGGAATAAATGCCAATAAAAAAGTTAAACAAGATAGGGGAATAGGAAATATTAGGGAGTGTTAGATTGGGTGGTTAAGGCAGGGCTTCCTGAGAAGATAACATCTGAATAAAACCCTGAAGGAGGTGAGGAGAAAATGTAATTTGTGGGGAAAGAGTTTGTATAGGCAGTGGGAACAACACATTCAAGGGCCCTAGGGTAGGACTGTGCCTGGTATGTTTGAGGAACTGCAAGGAGGCCAGTGTGGCTGGAGTGATGTAAGCAAGGGGAAAGGAGTGGAGAGTATGGTCAGGGATGTAATGAGGGCAGGGTTACAGATCCTGTAGGCCACTGCAGGCTGTGATAGCTGGATGCCACTGGAATGTTCTGGAGAGACATGATCTGACTCAGGTTGTAACAGGAGTATCTTGGATGTCCTTCAGTTTTTTTCCTTCCGTTTTGTTGAGACACAATTGACATGAAGCACTATATGAATTTAGCATGTACAATATAATGGATTGATTCACATATATTGTGAAATATTACCACAGCAAGTTTACTTAGTAGCCATCATCTCATATAGATATAATAAAAAGGAAAAGCAAAAAAGTACAACAAGGGGCGCCTGGGTGGCTCAGTCGTTAAGCGTCTGCCTTTGGCTCAGGTCATGATCCCGGAGTCCTGGGATCGAGCCCCACATCGGGCTCCCTGCTCAGCGGGAAGCCTGCTTCTCCCACTACCATTCCCTCTGCTTGTGTCCCCTCTCTCGCTGTGTTTCTCTCTGTCGAATAAATAAAATCTTAAAAAAAAAAAAAAAGAACAACAACAAAAAAATCCTTCTAGCGAGAACTCTTAGGATATACTCTCTTAATAACTTCCCTGTATATCACACAGCAGTGTTGAATGTCAGGTTGTACCTGACAGCCCCTGGGCTTATTTATCTTACACCTAGAAGTTTGTCCCTTTCCACCACCTTTTCCAATTCCCTCTCCCCCCACCCTCTGTCTGGTGACCACGAGTCTGATCTCTTTTTCTAGGAATGTTTTGTTTTTAGTTCTTAAGATTCCACACAGAAGTGAAGCCACACAGTATTTATTGTTCTCTGCTCATCAGTTTCTAACCACTTAAGTGCCCAAGCTGCTAGGACGTATTTCATCCCCTACACCAGCGTCCTCCAAACCTGCCCACCAAGCCACGGTTCGGCTCCTGGTGGCAGCAGGTGCTGTATCCCTGACCCAGGCTGGGTGCACAGGGAGGACCACATGATCCAGAGGCCAGCACTGGCATGGACGCAGGAGCCCAGACCCACAGCATTCCAGAGAGTCCAGACAGCTCCTGGCCATGTGTTCCTGCTCTGGCAGTGTACTGGGAGAGGAGCAGAGAAAATGCTCTCCACTTCCCAGGCCAGGAAGGAAAAGGATGTTAACTCCTTAGAAGGACCTCTGCCCATGTGTCTCTGGGTTGCCTGGAAGATGCCCTCCCTGGGGCAGACAGACAGGCTCTGCCTCAACCCCTCCTCTCTCCTTGACAGCAGCCCCTCAGAGTCCGTTTCTTCATCTGTAAATGCTTGGCTGAGGATCCCACAGAAGAGTGGGGTAAAGGGCGTAGTGGGGTGCGTGGCACCCTGGGCTCACTCATACTTTTGGGCATACCCTGGGCAAGTCACTCTGAGCCTCCCTTTTTCCACCTCTGAGGGGGAAATGCCAACGTGTCCCCGGACTGCTGGGGACCACAGCCACTTGAGTACGGCCTTTGCAGCCTGTGGAGCACTGCTCAGTCTTCGGGAAGGTGGCTCAGACGTCGGGTGTCAGTGGTTGGAGGCAGGGGTCAAACGCCCTCAGATCTTCTGGGAGGCCTGGGAGGCAGGGCCTCCAGCGCTCACACCCCCCTTCCCAACTAACGCCCGGTAATAACCGTGATTGCTCAGCAGAAAGACCATACCGTATTTCTTCAACAATACGTTCCCTAAGGCAAGTCCCCGACTTTCCCCAGCTCTCAGCGGGAGACACAGCGGCGGGTACGGGGTTTGAGGTGGGAGCGGAGGGCAGACCAGGCCCGGGCTGGCATAAGGGCCCCCCACCTGGACCTCCCCTTCAGGACAATCTAAGGGCTTTGGGCGGGGCCCGAGGCCCGTCTCAGGTTCTCACCTGGGGACCGAGCTTTAGAAGCGGCTCCCGCGGACACCGCGAGCCCACGGCCGTGGTGGGGGTAGGGGAAGCGGGTGGGGACCTCCCTCCGAGCGGGGCCGGTGGCTCCCGGACCGGGAGCGCGCAAGCGGCGGCTGAGCGCCGCGCGGCTGGGGCGGGGCTGGGGGCGGGGCTGGGCGCGTGACGCGCGGCGCGGGCCAATGGGACGCGCGCCCGGGGCCGAGCCTCCTGCGAGCCTTCGCGGCGCCCACGGCGTCACGTGAGCCGCGGGGAGTGAGCGCCGAGCTAGCGGCGGCGGGCCAGTGCTCCGCCGCAGCGACCCGCGGGCCAGCGGGCGAGCGAACCAAAGCAGGACCCGCGGCTGGGCCCGCGGCCGCCGCCGGACCGGGAGCCAGGCCGCCGCCCCCAGCCCAGCCCCCGGGGCCTCAGGACCGCTGGGGCCTGGCCGCTAGCCGGGCGTGCGCCAAGTTCAGGTGGGAGAGGCTTGGGGAGGCCGGACGGCCGCGTGGACGCGGCTCCGGGCACCCAGAGGGCTGGTTGGGTCACGAGTGGGACAGTGGGGCGCTGACTGGTCTCTGGTCGTGTGGCCGGGTGCCCCTGCCGCTGTCCCAAGCTCCACACGAGTGTCCGAGGAAATATCGGAGGAGCGGGCTGAGCCCCTGCGCGGCCCGGGGGATCGGACAAGCCCGTGGGAAAGTGACCCCAGTTGCCCATAGGCACTTTCCCCGCGCAGGTCCCGGCCGTCGCCTCAGCGCCTGGCCCCGAGAGTCCTGCGCGCCTTGCGGGCCGGCCCTCCCATATGGCGGGCACCCGGCGGGGCCTGGCGAGAGGAGACGGGCGGACGCGCCGGTCGGTCGGGGGGCGGGAATGGGGGACGAAGTGGCCTGTGGCGGTGGGGTTACTGTCGGTCGCCGCAGCCGTGGCCTCCGGGGGAGGGGGGCGCGGGCCGAGGGCTTAGTGCCCACCGGGCAGCGCTCCAGGGCTCTACCGAGGGGTCCGAGCGAGTCCCCCATGTCTTCCTTTCCCACGCACCTTCCCACACCCGTGCGGGCACCCACGCCAGCTCCACGCACGAGTATGTCGGTGACACCCTCTGGCACAGCCACACTGCTGCCGCGCACCACGCCCCGCACGCGCACAATCACACGACATGAACTCACACCCCTTCGCGCACACCCGCACTGTTCATAGGTCTTGTACTCCTACCCACTCAGAGTCCCCTGGTTCTTTCCACTGAACATTAGCAGAACGGTGGCCAGGGGGTACCGAGGGACAGAGGAGAGGCCACCCCCACCCACCATGGCCTTCTGTGAGGTTCCCTCTTTCCTCCCTACTGTGGTATTCCCGAAGGACCACCCCCCAACCCCTTCCAGGACACAGAGGGAATGTTTTCTCGCCCAGTCCCTGGGGAGCTGAAAAAATCCCCAAATGCTTTAGTCCCTCAAATCACCTTTCCCCCAAGGTCTAGGTGGCTCCTGGGAGCCCCCGCCGTCCTACAGGTGGGAGGACGCCTGGCCTCTGCGACTTTGGGGCCTGCGGATGGCGCAGGGAGCGGAGACTCTTATTTTGAAGGGCGGCCCCCACCCGCCACCCCCGTGATTTGCACGCTGACCCAATGGCAAGCTCTTGGCCGGCGCTGGGCTTGTTATCAATTACATGTTGTTCCTGCAGCCGCTGTGTCCCCGGGAGGATAAACAGCAGGCCTGGCCGGGCTGGAGCGGGGTGGGGGGGGGTGGGGGGGCGGAGTCCTGCTGTAGTCCGGGGCCAGTGCCCGGAACAGTGTGTCCCCTCCCCCTGCACGCAGGCTGTGCTTCTGGCCCTGCCATGTGCTTCTGTGTTTTAGTGCCCCAGCCGGCTCCCTCCAGCCCTGGCGGGCCCTTTTTCTATCGCGAGTGCCCAGGGTAGCCTCAGAGCCCCTTCTCTGCTCTCAGTGCCTGAGTGTCCAGCCCAAGCTACTCAGCCCTGCATTAAAACTCTTCTGCCTGACCCTGGCCATTCTATTCCTGGTAGAATCTGCATACCCCTACTGCCTTCCTGACTTCTCAAAGAACCTGTCACTCACTCCACAAGTTCTGCCAGGTCTTGTTCTAGACTCTGGGATAGTGGTGGACTGGATAGTCAGAACAGCTTGTATTTTGGTGGGGAGGTGGACAGAAAATAAAGTACACAAACATACAACCAAGATAGTTTCCCCCTGGTAGCAACTGCTGGAAGAATATAATGTGGGATGATTTGACAGAGGGTGGTCAGAAGAGCCCCCCACCCCCACCCCACCACAACCCCAGGCATTGATTTCAGAGCTGAGATCTAAATGAGGCACTCCCACTGGGAACACTGGGGGAAGAGGGACCCACAGAGAGGGCACAGTCAGTGTGGAGTGGAGCAGGTAGAGGTAAGGTCTGGGAGAGATGGGCTGGGAGAGAGGGGGTCACATTTCCTGGAGAAGTTAATAGAAATTCTCTCCTACCCTACCTTACTATACTTACTCATTTCCCCCACTCTTTCTTTTTATACCATTTCACCTGTGAATATCTGAGTTATCAACTATAATACTATCATCACACTTAAAATATTAATAGTAATTCTTTACTATCATGTAATATTCAGTTGGTGATCACATTTCAGGGGAGAGTTTTAAGTGGGCAAGAACATGGCCTGACATGCCTCTTCCTACCAGTTAAGGCCTGTTCCTAGGTTCCAGGAAGGCCGGAGCCCCCCCCCCCCCCCCC
>JAQQSY010002708.1:0-13485 GCA_028646535.1 Procyon lotor
GCTTCTATGACATTGACTTGGGTATAAGTTATCAGCTAACAAAAGTGTTGTCTGTCTTAGGATTTTTTTTTTTTTTTTGTCTTAGGATTTTAATACCCTATTTTGCCATTGGTTAATTTCAGAAAGGAACTCTCAAAGAATTTTCTAAAGCTGGACGTTTGTTCCTTAAATTTTATAAATTTATCTCTAATAAAACCCGAGTTTTTGTACTTAGTTTCCAAAATAAAGCACAACAAAATTAACTCAATAATTTAATATTTATTCAGATCTCTCTGAATATTTAAACGTTTACACTCAGAGATAATAAACACATTTATTTTTGAATTAAAGAAATTTATCATAAATAAACTGTGAGAATTAAAATAGTTAATTTTCTGTTTGTTGTAGATAATTCCTTGACTGTAATATTCAACTGCTTCGATTGTGTTTTTAAAAATATGCTTTCGGAGTTTTTAAAAAGGAACCTTTTTGTTCTGGATACTTTTTGTTTCTGAAGCCTTCCTTACTGGGTAGACAGGCTGAAGGGAGATCAAAGGGAGACCCAGACTATTTCATACAGACCAGTGATGAGACTCTTGACAAGGGTCATTCTGATGAGTTTAAACAACCTCCTTAAGTTAGGTATATTATTGAATACAGCTAAATTTACACCTTTCATCCAATGTTTTAGTGTCACATAGACCAAACCATGACAGTTTACATATTAGTAAGAAAAGTCAATGTAGTGTCTTAAAGTAAGTGGAGTGGGCCTCATTCTCTCTAATCCAGTTTTTGTTTTTGTTTTTTTGATATCCTGGACATGACTGTGAAATGTCAAACTTTCTATTTTATGAGCCTGTGTCAATTTGCATTGGTGATATTTCATTATAGATTCCATTTCAAAAACTGTATTTTATATTTCTCCGGAGAGCTTTTTACACTGATACCTATGTATCAGGCACCAATGACCTTATGTATGTGGGTCTGTCAGTATGAGGCTCACTCTGTTACATACACAATCTGCCACGTTCTGCAGTCAACTAAAACTGGTCTCAGTTTTCTCATCAGTAAAATGGATGATCCTTAATTCCATTGAGACCTATGAGTGGAAAGGAAATTTAACCTAGCTTTATGTATAGTTCCCACGTGATAGGAAGAAATAGATATGAAACAAGCAACTATATATGTTAGTTTTATTATTTTTATTATTTCTCCTACACCAGCAACTTATAAGCAAAGTAACTGAAAAGTAGAATCCTAATTTGACTACATAAATTAATGTGGGTTTGCCCTCAGGTGGTAAATTCCAATTCTAACAACTCCACCCAGTTTGCAAATATGGCTAAGAAACTTACTTCTTTTTTTTTTTTTTCCTACTTGTTCTGTTCTCTCCATCCACCCCTCATACCACCTTTCCCAAATTAACACCTCCTACCCTAACCCCAAACATTCTGGCTCCTCTTGATAGCTTATAAACTCTGTATCAAACACCTGTGTGCAATTTGTTCCAACAGAAAACACGATTTCTCTTCAGAAGCAAATAAAGCATATGGCATTTGATTCTCTAAGCACACTCTCAAATATTTTAAGCAACTTCTTGATTTTCATAATTCCGGCTTCTGAAGTGCTTCCTTTTTTTTTTACCTCAATTTCAAAATTACTAGGTATCATATGATTATTGTAAAGCTGTGCATTTTGCAAATCAACCTCAATTATTATTAGCCTTTGCTTTTTCAGCAGGAGAAATAAATTCCCCACAGTGGCCATTCATTTGCCTCTCAGCATGATCTCGTCCCTAAAGAAACTTGAATCTGAATCTACTTCCTCTTTTCTGGTTGGAAAACAAATGTTTGATTTGGGGCAAGCATGTATGTGGGTTTTATGCACACATGCAGGTAATAGCATGTCCCCGACACCACTTTATCCATTAAAGCAATTTCAAATTCCCAGGAATGGGACCTGTTTCACAGGAAAGCAAAGCACTGGGGATTAGTAGGTAAGCAATTTGGAGGACTTAGGAAATGCAAGTACTCCCAGTAACTGGCTGCACTCTGCCCTCATTCGTTCCCTGCAGCTAGAAAGACTTGGGGGAAAGTTGCCAACCCATTAGCATTTCCAGAATTGAACATACTTTCTTGGAAATATTCTCTTCCCAAGATAGTATTATTGGAATGATAACAAGAAATACTGAGCCCAACTTTACTGGCTCACTCCAGGGTCGTGAATATGGTGGTTTCATTAGATCTGCTTCTGAGTCACCTATGACAAAAATCTGAAAGGTGAAATACCTGTAGTTTCTATTTTTTTTTTTCCTCCTTGACTTTCTCCTGCCAAGGAGTCTTTGTACTGGCATTGATGAAAGCGTGCTGATGGTGCATTATACCTTCATATCCATATTCTGAAAGGCTCCTTTTACTCAGCTTAGCTCAGAGTTAACAGTCTCATCACAGGACTCAGGTTGCTATGACTCTTAAGGAGAAAGAAGAAAAGAGAAAAGAAAGAGATGTAAGAACATTATGTTTAATTGAAAGTGTAGTGGTCAGTTACGTTAAGAAATAGAATTAAAAAAAAAAAGACTCCCCTGCTCTGGAGTAAGAGTGATTAAATATTTAAATAAGATAGCTAATAAGCTGGTTTATAAAAAATATGTTTTGTTTTTCCTTCTGTCAACAATTTTCATTCATTCCATTCCCCCTATAAAGACATTGTAACCTTGAGAGGGACCTGCTTTAAATAAGTCATCCTGAAGATCAGTATGTGATCAATCTATGTTTAAAAATCTCTGGCAGAGCGTGATTTCACAACAGACTATTTGCATACATTGTGATAATGTAGGCCAGTAGGTTGCTCCTTTTATATTTTAGATAAAATACAGTATAAGTGCATTTCATATTTACAATATAGAATATGATGTAAATGGAGTTCCTTTGAAATTGTGCAGTGTTGTGGCCCTCAAATTTTCATTTGTTATTTGTGTTGATCACTTCTGAAAACATCAATTCAACTATACAACCATTGGTGCATTATGCATACACTTGTATGAGGAATGTATTCATTTCAAAACCCTCCTCAATAAGAGAAAGTAAAAAAAAATGTGAGACAAATGAGTAATGCTAGATTCTAATATACTTGTTAGTAATATTATTACCACAGTAGAGAGAAAAAATGATCACCTTGACTCCTTGTTTATATTTTTGAGATCTTCTAGAATCATTTGGTATGAATTTGGGCAACAAGCCTGTTGATACCACCTAATCTACTAAATCTCATTTAAGTCAAGTGCAAGGTAGAACGCTGCCCAAATGCTGAACCCAGAATTTCCTGTGTCACAATTAATTTTGATTCTCTTTCTCTGTCCCATTGAATTTACAACTAAGGACCATCTGAACATACTATTGTTGCTCTTTGTAACTGTCTGGCAGCACTTACACTAATTCAAATTGATGGGCAGCTATTTACATTTTTTGGTAACCCATGGTTACACCATGGTGTAAGATGATGTATCTGATCATTTGAAAAGCTTTTCCTATGTCTTGTGATATCATTAAGACATGATATCAAACATCGTGGGACACGCCTATTGCCTATGTGTCACTATACCTTTTGTCAAAACCTGGAACTTCTTTTGTCAGTTGGCAAATTAGCTTGTTTCTCCAGAGATTCTCAGCTATATGATAATTGCATTCACAATTCAGATAGGAGTTGACATACCCATTTCTCTGTTTATCCAACATCCCCACCCCCCTAGTCTGTCATCCTCACCCATATGAGTTTATTGAGAGTCCGCAGCTTTGTTTTACTGAAGAAACTAGTCTGGGTCGCGTGACAGACTGACTTGTGTCTTCAGTTTTAGGTCTTGGGGATACAGAGAAGAACAAAGTATATTTCATTCTTTACAAAAGAAAAAAGTACAATAAACATGAGGCAAAGAAATGGAAGACAGAAAACCACACTGTGCACTTGGACACTGAAAGTTCACTTAAAGTTGAGGGCATTCACTATTTCTTAAGTTGTATTTGTTAAGTTCATAGATATAACTAAAATGACTCAAGCTTAACCAAAACTATTTTTACAGCCCACCTTCCTTCTAGGTTGTACTCATTTCCAAAATCTTATCTTGGTTACTCTAGTCAATGGAGTAACTGGAAATGACTCATCAATAGCCACTCATGTAGGTTTTTTCTGGGAATTCACTTTAATGAACAAGATATACGTGGCAAAACGTGTTATGAGATGGAGCTATTATCTTTATATCGAACAAAGGTCTAGATATAAACACATAGATTCATGTCTGCTCAGATGATAGGTTTGCTGAAAATGAGGACATATTCTGTATCTTGATATTTTATTATGTTTTTCTAATCCTCCACTGAATAGTAAGGAAAATTTGCACCAGAAGGGAGGTACATACCAAGAATCTGACTTGGGAGAGTCAAGAACTTGAAATGAACCAACAACAACAAAAACAAGAAAAACAAAAAATACTAGAAATCTCAAGAAAAATGGTTTCCTTTAGATGATCATGCCATAATCCTAAAGGTCCTATTTGTAAACAATATTCTTTGGAGGAGTTCCTACTTACTGGTTGTAAATTTACTTAATTTGTGACTTAAATGTATAGTAATATCTTTACAGATTTTTTTTTCTGGGCCAAGTTTTCCATCATGTATTAATATAGTAGCTTTAGAATTCAGTGGAATAAGGGAAAGATCAAAAGATATGTTATGTCTTTCCTTCTATATTGACTGGTGACTGTGATTAATTGCAGTTATTTTTTAAAGATCTCTTAATTGTATGGTGCATTTCTTTTGTGTAATAATGCATAGGATCAGGTTCATTAAAGTATTTTAGAAATATTTTATTGAGTATTTGCTATTTTAAGCATATTCATGTACATTGCTTCTATTGTACTTTATTATACAACAAATAGGTCAAAATTATTGCCCATGAATGTTTAGCTTTAGAGAGTCTAAACATTCAAAGTCACATACAATTAGGAAATTATACAACCAGAATTTAAATTCCGTTGGCACAAATACTCAGGCCAGTGCTCTTTTCATTACATAGAAAGGAACTTACTAAACATCACAGGCATCAGCTTAGGACATAGCCCTGCTTGGCTTCTATAAGATTTGAGATTTACAACTTTTAATTTTTTATAGCTATCTCATTATTACAGACTGAATGTTTATGTCTCCCACAAATTCATATACTGAAGCTCTAAACTCCAAGTTCATGGCATTGGAAGATAGGGCTAGATGAGATCATCAGAGTGGGCCCCTCTAAGGGGATTAGTGCCCTTATAAGGAAAGACACCAAAGAGCTTACTTGCTCTCTGTTCCCATGTACCTACAAAGAAGAGGACAAGTTGGCACAAAGGGAGATGGTGGCTGCCCACAAACCAGAGGAGACTTCAGAATGAAATCCACCTTCCTGGCACTTGGATCTTGGGTTTCCCAGCTTCCCAAACTGTGAGAAATAAATTTCTATTGTTTAAACCACTCAATCTATGATATTTTGTTATCATAGTCTGAGCCAAGTAAGACACCTCATCTGAACCAAACTGACTCCAATATCGTTTTAAGAATTAACATGGAAGAGAGGAGCTGTTGGAGAGGAAGATCCATTTCTTTCTTCAAGGAAGATATATTCTTTATTGATATAATGGACACTACTGCTTGCTCCATATACCAATTACTCTTCTCTTAACCACCACCTTAAGTCTAGGGTTTATTTTCATGATGTTCGAACATCCTAAAAAATATTTAGTCAATAACATTCTTATATATTTTTAAACATTCAAAAATATTAAATTGATGACATTCTTATCCCTTCTTGCCCTATTCTCGATTTGTAGCCAAATTTGGTAGGAGATCATCTCTTTCCAGATTTTTTTCTCCAGCTATTATCAGTTTGAGAAAAGAATCAACCTAGGATGTTGATGAAAAATTTAGCAAAAGCCTTAGCTCTCTTCAGAATAGGAGGGACAATTTGCATGTAACTATTTTAGCCATATGATTTTAACTTTCAAAACAAAGACAGATTTCAACATTCAAGATAATTTGTAGGAATTAAGTGACAATCATTCATTATTTAAAGTAAACTCAGTTCGTTTTCGTAACAGGAGTTGAAAAAAATAATTAGCATTTAAAATGCCACAAATAGAGCCTATATTATCCTTAAAAATGATCACTTACTTTTGATAACAATAGTTTTATAATTATAACCTCATAAGTATCTCATGGCATCCTTTCATAAAATCAATAAAGTCAATATTATTTAAACAAATTTAAAACAAAAACAGAAAAGACCTGGAAACTAAATTCTTGAACAAAAGCATGATAAATAAAGGAGATGGGACATACTTAGATAACAAAGCTGTTCTCACCAAAACAAGGGTCAAGCATATGAGAAGAAATTCTAACTAAAATGACAGGAAAAACTTTGCTGAGGCAGGAGGTAAAAACACCACTGTCATATTGCTCAACTCTTTCTGGAGTCTTACTTCTGCTTCTTTTTCTCCAATTTATTTAAAGGTTTCAAAGTAAGGGATGGACAATCCACTGATATTTTCCAATTTAGCTAGCAGCTAGTTAGAATAGATCAGTGGAAGCACTTTCAATTAAGTGTGCTTAGCTTCTAAATATGCATCAAATTTATAATTAAAGGATCTATTATGGCATGGTAATCACAAGGAGCAGTGAGATGGCACCTTCCAGGTCCCCTGAACATAGTAGTGCACTGCCAGTCATCTGGAAAGGCTTGACCACCTTCCTTGCAATGACACATTAGTCATTCATCTTCTAATCAAAATAATTTCTAATTGTAAAAGTAGTATGTTCAAATATGGAAAGTCAAGAAAAATGCAAAAAAGGAGAAAAGTTACATTCCATTTTCTATATTAATTTTTATTAAATTTGAGTAGTTTTTACTATTAAAGCTACTCTCCTTTTAAAATGATATGAGGTTTTTTTTTTTTTTTTAAGTCTTTATTTATTCATTTGACAGAGAGAGATCACAAGTAGGCAGAGAGGCAGGCAGAGAGAGAGGAGGAAGCAGGCTCCCCGTTGAGCAGATAGCCCGATGCAGGGCTCGATCCCAGAATGCTGAGATCATGACCTGAGCCAAAGGCAGAGGTTTTAACCCACTGAGCCTCCCAGGCACCCCTAAAATGATATGAGTTCTATATCTAAACCCCTCCAGTTTCCAATGGTCAGCACTTTTTTTCCCTCATCAAAATAACATTTTCTGGAGTAGAAAATAACATGCTCTTTCTTCTCTATTTTCCCTTTCCTATATTATAAAACTATGAACTGATACCTTATATATATATATAATATATATTTTGTTGTTTCTATTAAACTTGAACTGGTATATATATATATATTATACTATTAGATCACTTACTGCATTGTATATATATATAAAGATATTATAAATATATAATACATATATATATAAAGTGATAAAGATATCACTATTATTTTTTTAATGAGAAATAGAGTTACTCCATAAAGAATGTTCCAACTTCTATTAAAAGCTTCTTTTTTTTTTTTTAAAGATTTTATTTATTTGACAGAGAGAAACACAGCGAGAGAGGGAACACAAGCAGAGGGAATGGTAGCGGGAGAAGCAGACTTTCTGCACAGCAGGGAGCCCGATGTGGGGCTCCATCCCAGGACCCTGGGATCATGACCTGGGCTGAAGGCAGACGCCCAACGACTGAGCCACCCAGGCGCCCCTCTATTAAAAGCTTCTTAATGAATGTGCCTAAAGATACTCAGGTGCCACAAATGGAATGCAGGTATATAGAACTTTGAGCCTATCCCTTAGGGAAACTGTGTGAGACAGGATTGGAGTCCCTAGAGCCAGATGTTTGGAGCCACAGGCAGCTTTCCCTTTACTCTAATCTGCCACACAAATATCATTTTCCATTTTGTTTTGTTCTGTTTATGCTGTGAAAGGGGTGGTAAAATTGTGCTCTTTATTAAGATAAAAAAATCTTCCTGACCAGATCTACCTTAGTGGGAAGAAAATATTAAGCCTATAACTGCATGGTAGTCTGCATGAATATTGAAATAACTGCGTCTTTAAAATTTCTGAACTTACTTTTCTGTTTACCTAACCTCTCTGACAAATCCACATGATCTACCAAATGGTCTCCTGAAAATTTCATGTAGGCACCATCCTACATGCAGATGGCTTGATCCCTGTTATTTCTCACATGCATTTACCTACATCAGCTCTATTCCATCAGGTCAGCGTCTTCCGGGTGACTGACTAGTAATTTGACAAACCATTTGTGGTTAAGTGGTTTGATGTGTTAACTTACTTAGATAACATTTGCATTTTAACAAGGACTATCAATTCTGCTGGATAGTAAGGAGTTCATATAATGCTTGTTTGTGTAACTACTGGACAAAATGCTTGGTTCATAGCTGGCACACGATTTTGTTTGTTTGTCTGCTTTTTAATGAATTAATTGATATTGATGCCCTCTAGCAGATAAAGATAATTGCAACAAAATTACAAGGTCCTTTTTTTTTTAAAAGATTTTATTTATTTATTTATTTAACAGAGAGATAGAGAGCACAACAAGTAAACAGAGCAGGAGACAGAGGGAGAGAGAGAAGCAGGCTCTCTGCTGAGCAGAAACCCCAATGCGGGGCGCTGGGATCATGACCTGAGCCGAAGGCAGCCGCTTAACCTACTGAACCACCCAGGCACCCTTAAGGTCCTTAGATTCTTAAGGACTTGTTATGTATCTGTCCCATCCACAGGGTCCTCAGTGTTGGTTTAGAATAAGAATATTTTCATGGCAGAAGGAAAGAGAATTTACACATGTTTGAGAGATAAAGATAAGTAGTTTTTAAACTATCATGTCTAGACTGGACAGTGTGAGGGAAATATTTCTTCGGCATTCTTCTTAAATGATTGTGATTCACAAGATCTTTTCATACAGAGCATTTTCAAAGGGTTTGTACTATGTACAGAACCAGTAAAAGTAAGATATGTTAACCGGTAAAGACATAAGGAATCCTTCCCCTTTTGTTTCTTTGCTATTGTGACGCATTTTATTTTGAAATTAAACTTTTCACATTTGGATGGGAACAGAGTATGTTCTTTAAATCCTGGTAAGGAAAACATGCAGGATGGCTTTGGATTAGAGGACATAAGGTATTTCTCTCTGTAGCAAGCCAGTTTTCACGAGGGGGCGGTTTGCTCCCAGCACCCATCTGCATGCGTGTGAACAGACCTTCCACCAGGTGTCTACCCCAAGCACACACAGATGTAGAACAAGGAGAAGGTGTCCCCAGTGGAGAAGAGGAATGGCCCTATGATAAATTACAGAAACATGGTGTTCTAGCTGGAAATTTCACTACATTAACTGGAGAGGGAAAGCAAATAACACTATGAGTCATTATACACAAAGTATCTCTTAAGTATAGGTAGAATTTCAAATAAAAATGGACTTGTTAAGATTGTAACTATTATATGCCATAGGCATTGTCTTTAGGATACATCAAGAAGTATAAGGCATAATTTCTGTCTTCAAAGAGGGAGCAATCTAGCTAAGGATAAATATGCTGTATCATGAAAAGAAAGGAAATAATTCACTTCAATAAGCATTTAAGATAGATTTCAACAGGTGGTGCCATATAATTGTGTATAAACATTTCTCCTTAGGTGGTAGGAATTACTAAATGCTCTTGGAAAGCGAAGTAATACATGCAAATAGCAGAATGGACAACCAGACAATGGTAGATAGTGGAACACAGTGGTTAGGACACAGGTCCTAACTTTACCACTTACAGAAAAAGAGAAAATTACAGAAGGAAGAAAACTATCAAGGGGAACTAATGCGGGATCTGGGAGTAATAATAAATGGACTCCCTAAAGAAGAAGGCAATATTTGGGTCATGGTTCTTGGTTTGAATGTCATCCAATTTTCCCCCCCAGTAGATAGTGGGGAATCATTAATGGGACAGATTTTCTTAAGGGGAATGGAGTACATTAAGACAAGGGCAGGTAATATCCTTAGACCTGAACCTGAGAAGCTCTACACTTTGGATGACCTCATATATCAGAATAGATGTATTAAATTACAGATGAGTGGTTCTGGCCCTCCAGCAGTGGCACAGTAAGACCCATAATCCTGAAGGTCTGCTTTTTGGCCCAAACCATTCTGGTCTCAAGGGATTGCTCTTCCACATCTTTTGCCTTTTGCCCTTGAAATCAAAGACAATTGCATCTGAATGCCCTAAAAATGTGAGGAGCTTGCTCCTCCTGATACCAGAGGACAGTGCTTCAGAGAGTAGGAAGCATGAACAGTAGAAACACTTGGTAAGAGGAAAGACTAATTAACTTGTCAAATTCTTCCTCTTGGAGAGCTTACGTGCAATAATCTTTTTTTCAAAATATTATTTCCGGGGAATGTCGTGTCCATTTTTGTGCTTTACTTCATGCTCTTAATTTGAAGCTCTGGAGAGATTCGTGAATTAGCACAGTATTTGTTGGCTCAAAGCTGAGGGACATTTTTTGGTGTTAAATGATTCTAGATTAACTTTTTTATAAAAAGTTAAAAGAGCCTTTTATAAAAGGGCCAGAGGTAAAATGGTGATGTATGATACCACTTCTTTAGTCTGGGTTAGGTAAGCACTGTATAGAAGAATGGTGATAGTTTTATTTTTATACATTTTTATAATAAAACTTCCAATGTTTAAAATTTTTGTTCTAATTAAATAAGTGAACTTATATTTAATAATTAAAATTTATATTTGACTTTAAAGTTTAACAGATCATTTTGACTAAGAATGAAAATATTTTTGGAAAAATAGAAAATATATTCATTTTTGCATTTTCTTTTTAAGAAATTTATAATATGACATAAACATTTAGCACACAGTGAATGTGATAGCATTTTATTTTTTATATCAACATTACTTTATTACATTACTCTATTAAAATTATATAAAAATCATGACCATAACTTAGTAATTTAACTGAAACTAAGAAATAAAAAATAAAGTATATTGAATAAATACTTTATTAATTCATGCCTTTTTTTTATTAACCATATAAACTTTACCAATCTAACACAAAACAACTAGAAACTCAATAATTAAATTCTGTCTTGGATATTTTGCTTATTTTTAGTTATTAAAAAAAATAGAACTTTGGGAGCATGAGTGGCTCAGTCAGTTAAGTGTCTGCCTTTAGCTCAGGTCATTATCCCAGGGTCTTGGGATGGAGTCCCACATCAGGGTCCCTGCTCAGCAGGGAGTCTGCTTCTCCCTCTGACCCTCCCCCCTCTCATGCTCTCTCTCTCTCTTTCTCTCTGTAATAAATAAATAAAATCTTAAAAAATAGAACTTTATAATGTCTTCAATTTTGTCCTAATTAAAGCACATTTGAAAAAGATGGAGTAAACTTTTATTTAACAGCTTTTAGCTTGACTTAAATCTTTTATTTTTTTATTTTTATTTTTTTAAAATATTTTATTTATTTGACAGAGAGAAACACAATGAGAGAGGGAACACAAGCAGAGGGAATGGTAGCGGGAGAAGCAGGCTTCCTGCCAAGCAGGAAGCCCGATGCGGGGCTCGATCCCAAAACCCTGGGATCATGACCTGAGCCGAAGGCAGACGCTTAATGACTGAGCCACCCAGGTGCCCCTTAAATCTTTTAAATATTTAGATATACTGTTTGTGAGCCTTCATATACATTTTTGCCTTAGGCTTTGTGAATGTAGATGTGGTCTGACAAAAGCAAAAGGACATATATTTTAGATACTAGTACTACCACTACTACTAATAATTCATAATAAAGAATCCAAAATCCCCTAACCAAAACAAGTAAATGTATTGGTCCTTTTATCTAAAAAATTTAATTTATCAAGAAACAATTTCTTCTTTTAGTCTTTGCTTCTCTATGTTGGTCTTTTTTTTTTAGTGTCTCAGGGACACAATGGCTGCTATATTCCAGTCCTGCATTTTCTTAAACCTAAGTCCAGTAGGAAGAAGAAAACTCTTTTTCTGGTTGTTTCTGTAAAAGTCCAGTCATTTCTCTTATTAGACTTGCTTAGTAAAGGTGTGTCTATTAGCTGAGAACCAAATTTCTAACTTCACCCCTGAAATCCAGTTGGAACACTAAGCGGGCAAGATTGAATATGATGGGAGTGATAAATCCTTACCTGAAAGCAAAGGACAGATGTTGGGAAAGAGAACAGGACCATAGTGGAGGCAAGCAATTATTGCCCACTGATTGCATTGGTTATAGACCGATGAGCAATTATGAGAGAAAAAGCAAAGCTGGGAAGGGAGAGGTGAGAACATAAATTCAAGAAATATTAAATAGCGGCACTTGGGTGGCTCAGTGGGTTAAAGCCTCTGCCTTCAGCTCAGGTCATGATCTCAGGGTCCTGGGATCGAGCCCCACATCAGGCTCTCAGCTCAGCAGGGAGCCTGCTTCCCCCTCTGTCTCTGCCTGCCTCTCTGCCTACTTGTGATATCTCTCTCTCTCTCTGTCGGATAAATAAATAAATCTTTTAAAAAAAAGAAATATTAAATAAACCTAGTATATTGTAAACAATGTGGATAGTTTCTAAAATTGTGGAGAAAGTCCTCCAAGACCTTCAGATTTCTTTCTTCAGTAATAGTATAGTCTCGGATAGGAAATAAAGGAGTGGTGAATTTGAAGGGAAAATGATGAGATCAGCTTTAAATATCTGGACTGTGAGAGTCTCTGAGACTACCAGGAGGAAATGGGAGATGGGTATGTTTCTGAGATTAGTTGATAGGTTTATTTATTTATTTATTTATTTATTTATTTATTTATTTTAGTTGATAGGTTTATGCTGGAGTTATACAAGGCAACTCTGGGAATAGATTGTCTAAAGACAGTGTAAAGAATAGAAAGAAAAACACCTGTAGATGGGACATTAGGGACTATCAAAATTAAGCAAAGAACAAAAGGAACCATAAAACTATTTTATGAAAGAATGGAAATGTTAACACCAAGAGAGGGTGTTTTCATAACAGATGTGAATGATGCAATTGAAAAGCCCAGGAAGATAAAGAAAGGAATCCTTTGTCTATGGCTTTGAAGACACCTACTGCAGTGTAGTGGTTTGTATAGAAGTCATACTACAGTGGACTGAGGAAAGAAATGACAAGGAAAAATGGATGGAATACAAGAAAATACTGTTACAAAGTGTAATTGTGAATGAAAATAGAGAAGTGGGGTTGAGGTTATATAAATGGAATCACACAGAGACCAAGACAAGATGGCGGAGGTGTAGGAGGCATGGAGAGCACTGGGATCCAGAAAGAGGCTGAAAACCACTCTAAAAGCCGGCAAACACAACAGCAGAGAGAAGAGAATAAGAACAGCAATTCTAGGAGCAGAAAATCAAGCACTTTCAGAAAGGTAGGAGTGGAAAAAGTGAATTTAAAGAGACGAAAAGAGAGACCCTGGGGGGAGGGGCCGGCTCCCAGCAGCCGCAGA